>WMED01006552.1:0-18366 GCA_019650415.1 Pipa parva
TTACTCCAGGGCCCAATCAGTAGGGACAAGTATGCACTAAGCTCCACCCCTCCATAACTCTACCCCCATATGATCTATCCTATAGAATGTTATGTGTGTATTCCTTTAATCCACATTCTTTTATAGAAAAGTGTGGTAAATTAGGTGGGGTAAAATCAATGCAGTGTTTGAAAACAAGATTGTGTAGCTGTATTAGACTAAATATTGCCAAAATCTCCTCTTTATTCATATGTTAGCACTGTTGCATTCTGACCTGTGTAAGCCATCCCACGTAGGCAGTTGGACAACATTGTATTGTACTGTACTTATTTAAATATCGCTGCCATCATACGCAGCGTTTTAGAGATTCATTTCACACTTCAATCCCTGCCCCTTCGAGCTTACAATCTAGATTTCCCTATACAGTCACATACATATGGACACTGCTGGGAATATAGGGTGTTTAGTGTGCATGTTTCATCTTGAATTAGAATTTTAAATAAAAAAGAAGATAAACCCAGATATTGAAATCTTCATCTTTTTCATTTTATCGCCATAAAATAGATGATTTCCAATATCACCAGGTATTACTGGAGTATTGTATACACAGCTTAGACCATTGAATCTACCAACTTTGTCTCTTAGGACCCGGCTGTTGGTTGAAATAAATGTTTTTACCCCCACTGGGTACAATTTGGGAAATAACAGAAAATAAATAAACTAAATTAATTGTTTTTCTGTATCTATAAATAACAGATATCTTGTCCTTTAATATAACATATTAACCCTGATGAAGATGACTAATGTTTCTCTGTGGGTTTATTCACTGGGTAATTTTTAAGATATTTTGGAACATTTTAGTTTGATCAGAGAAATGGTTTCTGCTGCTCTGTTCTTGAAATGCCATGCTATAATGACCTTAGCAGATGGCACATCACTTTCTTCACAGGACATTTGTGATGAAAATGTAATGTGTTTCTCTGCTATAAATGATCGGCATTCCTTATCATGAGCCGACATGCAGGAGAGATGATACTTTGGATTTATTCCAACCCAAATCTAATCTTCTTTTAACTAAATAATTGACTTTAGTTTACTCTAAGCAGATTTCCATTTCAATTATTTTAAGGCTTTTTTGGAACAATCGAATACATTTTATTGGTTATAGATTGTTACATTTGTAACCATTGTGCTTGCGGTTGTGACTAGTGATATTAAACATTTTTCGGTGTCACTGGATCATGGTCCATGGGTCCCTTACTCCTACTCCCTGTTTTCTGAGTAAGTAAATGCCTTGGTACCCATTAATAATCCAGTGACAGCAAGAACTGTAAGTATTACAAGTTTCTTCACCAACATAGAAGGGGTTCATTACTGTAAGAACAGTGAGGTTATGGAACTCTCTGCCTGAAGAAGTTGTCATGGTTAATTCTATTAAAGAGTTCAAAAGGGGTTTGGATGCTTTCCTTCAGTGTAAGAACATTATAAGTTATGGGTAATGGATAACTGAAGGTGGGGTCTTGATCCAGGGATTTATTCTGTGTCAGGTTTACCCTCAAGGAAAGGAATAGGAGATGGCAAGTCCAGAGTTTCCCCACAGCGAACTTGATACTAGCTACCACTAGGGCATCTAAGACGAAGTAGGTTTTCACCCAGAGCCCCTGCAAGGAGGTTAGGACTTAGCTGCTAACAACGTCCAGGTCGCGGTCCCTAGGGCAGCTGTCCTCTGGTAAGGAACAGATAGCAGGAAGGACACCAGGCAGCTAGAGCAGGACTAATTAATTATATCACAGGCAATCAGGCAGGGGTGCTGTAGCTTTAAGACTAGCAGGTTATACTTATTCAGAAAACAATAGAAACAAAACAGGAGCCAGAGAACATTACTAGCAGCTTGCTAGATCTATATTTGGCATGGAACTGGCTGACGGACTCTTTATATAGAGAAGGGAGCCTGTCAGCTGATCGGCCAGGAGAGAGAAAGGGTGTGTGAACGTGCCGTGCGAGCATGGTGTCAGCGTGCATGAGCACGGTCACAGGGACAACATGGCGCTCACCGGCGCCGAAGGCAGAGCGACACAGGAGCGAGCCGCGGTAAGTACAATTCCTAACATTCTGATCCTTCAGTGTAGGAACATTATAAGTTATGGGTACTGGATAACTGGAAGTGAGATTTTGATCCATGGAATTTATTCTGATCCTTCAGTGTAAGAATATTACAAGTTATGGGTACTGGATAACTGGAGGTGGGACCTTGATTCAGGGAATTATTCTGATCCTTCAGTGTAAGAACATTATAAGTTATGGGTACTAGATAACTGGAAGTGGGATCTTGATCCAGGGAATTTATTCTGATCCTTCAGTGTAAGAATATTACAAGTTATGGGTACTGGATAACTGGAGGTGGGATCTTGATCCAGGGAATTATTCTGATCCTTCAGTGTAGGAACATTACAAGTTATGGGTGCTGGATAACTGGAGATGGGATCTTGATCCAGGGAATTATTCTGATTCTTCAAAGTAAGAACATTTCAAGTTATGGGTACTGGAAAATATTCTGGTTTATGAGGGTTCTGTAATAGAATTGCTTAGCTAGGGAGAGTAGAAGAGCCTGGGAACAGGATTTCCTCTACATACATGGAAGTTCTAATAAAACACATTTCTGCATTTAGCCAGGGGCAAGGATTATTAATACAGATCAGTTTAGGTTGCAGGGTAGGGGAGGCAAATTAATCAATAGTACTAAATAAAATGGAGTTATATGAAGTAGCCAGTGCATCAGGATCAGAGGAGGACAGGGATGTGGATAGGCTGGAAGACAGAGAAGTAGAAAAAGCTTGCCGATCAATGGCATGTGTGTTGCGAATAAACATTTTAGGGGGTAGAGGAGGTGGAATAGGGGAGTATGAGATAGAAAAGTTAAGAAGGTGATGATCTGACAGAGGGAACAGAGTGATATTAAGAGCCATGATACAAGCATTTTTTGTAAAAACCAGATCTAGAAGTGACCATCCCTATGGGTGCTAGAGTTAGTCCACTGGTGAAGGTCAAAAGAGGAAGTTAAGTGGAGAAACTGAGAAGTGACTATCATTAGAGAGGAAAAACGGCTAGTCAGGATTCAAAGTCAGACAGAAAAACAGTAGATGAGGAAGCTGAGGGTGGTCTGTATATAACAGTAACATGTAAAGGTAGGGGATAGAGAAGTTGGACAGCATGAACCTCAAAGGAAGAGAAAACAAAGCAGTCAGGGATAGGGATAGATTTGAAATGACAGCTGGAGGCAAGGAGTAGTCCGTCCATTCCCACCATGAGCCACAGAGCGTGGAGCGTGGGAGAAAGAGAGACCTCCATGGGTTAACTAAACCTCAGTAGCAGAATCATGAGGGGAGATCCAGGTTTCAGTTAGTGCAGCTGGAGAAAAACAAATCATGAATTAACATGGATTTGTTAGTTATAGAGCATGCATGGGCGTCAGACATGGTTTCTTGTGTAATGCAGGGTAATCATTCAGACATTAGGAACCTTGATCTAAACTAATTGGCCACTTTAGGTGAAACTGGTGAATTTGACACAGTACGATCTTACTGAATTTGTTAGTTTGGCCAACTCTTTCAGTTGATGAATAGGTGAATATCTGTGTGCGCAAAATGATCTGTAGAGCTGTGGAGGTTTGGGACTAGTGATGAGCGATGACGGCAATAATTGTCATCGGGTCGATAACCGGTTATTATAATCTTTGGGTCGATAATCAGTAATCGATGACGATTATCGCTGATAACCATTAAAGTCTATGTGTAGAGATGGGCAAATCGATTCTACCGAAGTGGAATTAGTTTAGAATTTCAGGAAAACTTCAGTTCTGCACGAATCTGAAGTTTATGGTAATTCGGTGGAATCCACATCTAGTAGGAGTCCCTTGGACCCACACACCTCCATCTGATCCCCCCCCCACCCCCCGATTGGATAATAGCATCTCAGCCTTTATCCAATCAGCAACAGAACAGGGTATGTAAAGAAGAGAAAATCCTGCAGTTCCCTCACAGGTCTGCTCCTGGGCTATAAATAGCTGAGGAGCACAGCAGGTGCCGGTGATGACAAGATGACAAGAAAGAAGATGGACCTGCAGCGTTTTTTTATTTTCAGTGGCAGTGGGCAGTGGCGGCTATGGATCAAGAAAGAAGACTTCATTTGGATTATGCCGGATGAAGACTGCGGATCAAGTTGAGGAGTCAGGGCTTTGCAGAAAACTTGGCCCATCCAGGATTACATCGAGGGCAGAAGAGAAGACTTCAGGAGCGGTGAGTTTATAATAATGTGATTACTTAGCTCTTTTATTGCTTATGTTTATTAATTGTTTATTATTATGGTATTTATATGTTTGCTCATTTTTTTCATGCTTTTATTTTTCTATTTGTTAGATTGCTAGAGTTACAAGATTGTCAGTTTGTTTTTTTTATAGATTATTAGTTTATTTCTTTGTAGATTGTTAGTTTGTTTTTTATTAGATTGTTAGTATTTCTTTGGATTGTTTGTTTTTGTGGATTTTTAGTTTAGTTTAGATTGTTAGTTTTACATTTTTTTTGTATTTTGTGTGTTTTATTTATTTTTTATTTTTTACAGGTTGTGTAATGGGCCGGCATGCCACTAGTTAGGGGTTGTTGGTCCACTTCAGCCCCTCACTTCATGGTTAGGTAGGGGGTGAGAGACTTAGGGACATAATTAGGTTAGGGTCACCATCCCCATAGTGCTAATGGGGTTGGGAACCATGGGAAGAGGTTAGCGTTTGATCCCCTCCAGGTAGCGATCCCCCACCCTGCCTAGCACTGGGAGAGGGTGGGGGATAGGGGTCCCAGGGACCCCTTGTTTGTGTTTCTGTAGGCCCCCCTACCCCACAGGGACACAGAGGGGCAGGGGGGATGGGGCAGGGAAGCGGCTCCTATTAGCACTATGGAAAAAATTGGGTTTTAAATCATAACCGCTTACTTGCTGGTTAATGAGTTAAATAGCACTTGATGGTGCTGTTACTGGTGGGGATTGGGCATGGTGTGGAGGTCCCAGGGACCCCTACTAGATGGGGGTTCCACCAAATTACCATAAACTTTGGATTTGTGCAGAACAGAAGTTTTCCAAAAATTCTAATTTTGGTAGAATCGATTCACCCATCTCTAATTATAGTAAAATATGACGATTATTGTTAAAATTGTAAGGGAAATAATCATATCATCGAGGAACCTGATAACCGTAATAATCTTGCCGATTTCAACTTTTGTCAATATCATCGCTCATCACTATTTGGGTCCACGGCAAAGCTTCTGAATTAGTTGCAACTTCGCCACATGACAGAGTCTGATAAATATGTGAATTCTGACCTTTATGTGTAATGAATAAGCCCCTTAATTTCAGACCATGTTCATCAACAGATTTTTATTTTGAATCTTCTTCAGTATTTTAATTGATTAACAAATCAAGAGAAGACATTATTAGTAACGATGTACACGTGCTGGGATCATTTAGAACTATAACGAGTATTCAGTGGTTGAAATAAGCACTGTTGATCCCCTCTTTATTTAACCTGTATTGCTCTATTCACTTTCAATGATATGACATTTCTAGGTAAAATAAATACAAAGATTCTGGTCAGTTGTTATATTTAGTTGCAAAGCAAATCTTGGATTTCTACCAAAGAGACTAAATATTTTATTGCATTTGCTCCTTTCTTCATTAACATTGAGAAAACCATTCTTCTAGAAAATGAAATTTGAATTGAGTCTGAAACTGTATAATTTAAAAGTGCATTTTTGCGTTTCTTGTGAGGAGACATTGCCCGAGTACATTTTCACAGGTCTGACGCAAGCTGCAACTACATCCTATTATTTCTCAAGTCTTTCATTCCTAAACTTTTTCCCTCTTACCGCAGTTCATTGTCTCCTGCTCATTAAATTAATTCTTTACAGGGGATTGGAAAGATACAATTCTTTGGGAGTTTTGGTGAACGTATGAAAAAAAAATGTGTTAAGGATTAAAAAGAATTCTTAATATATCTGGTTCTTCCAATTAATTAGATTGGGGTGTCTTTACAAGAGCAGCTGGATTCTGTTTTAATCTGACTATAAAAAGATTTATTCAAGGAATGTTCTTTAGCCATGGAAAACAATGAGGCAGATGAAAGACTGATTGCTCAGGCTTTATTTTGCTTGTAGGGAAAGACAAAGAGTGCAATGCCATCTAAACAAGCCAACAGAGATACCTTTGTACAAATGCACTGTACTCAATGTACCAGAGAAATGAAGGGAAGAACTAGTGTTTATGAACCCAATTGAAAGCTTTAGACTCTTGGGATACTTAAAGAAAACTACACGTGAAAAGTCAGTTACTACAAATAAGTATTAAATCATGTACTGCTGACAGATTAGAGAAAGGTCCAGGAAGCTTCATATGTCTCCTTCAACTGACTCCCTACAATCTACCCAAACTGGTAATGCCTCAGGCGATTTTTCTTCTGGTTGTGCCCTCATGTCATGGTACAATCCCACTTACATTGTAAGCTTTATGGGGCAGAGACCTCCAGCCTCCTGTTTCAACCGCAACCTAGCACTTAAAGTGAGGTATCCTTGCGATATTTTACTTGTATTGTTTAATGCACTTTTCCCATGTCTCTATTGTACTTGTATTGCTGAATTGTACAGCGCTGTGTAAATTTGTGGCGCGTTATAAATAAAATTATACATACATTAAATAATGGTGCACAGTGGCACTGTTCACTTAGTACATTACTTTTCACATTGCTAACTAATGACTACATATATTCACAAAGCCAATAACTGATTTTTGAATTGGGAATGTTCAATCAGCATCTTCGATTGATTATGTATGTGTGTATCTATATTTTTATTTATAAAGCACCACAAGGTTACGCTGAGCTGTACAATCATTTTTATGTATGATAATTCTTGATAATTATGAGTCATTTTAGATTTTTAAAATGATTTAACTTTCAGTGTCAGACCCCTTGTTAAAAAACTTCAGCACCAATGACAAATGATTCCTGCACACCTGTGTTTAATGAATATGGGTGTTGTTTTATCCAAGCTACCTCCATGTATACAGAAAAATAACAAATGAAGACACACCAGGACATGCACCTTTTTGAAACCCCTTGAGGTAGGTTTACTAATGCATCTTTAAGGCCAACACAATGTTTAATGGATTCTTCCTCCTTTCATTGATATAGTTGATTGGTCACAAAGTACTTTCTCTAAGTTGGGGGACACAGGACAATTTGGTAAAGTTCCCTCCCACGGGAGGTAGGACACTAGAACAAAAATTTGACTCCTCCCCTAGGGGCTTTACCCCGACACAGGAAGAGATGAACCAGTTTTACTAGTGTCTTTACTCCAGGAGGTAGAGAGCAGGATCTCTGTTCAGCAAAAGAAGATACAACAAAAGAAAGAGGAATTATATCTTCCGTCAGTTTATAACTGACACCCGGGATTTAACAGGGGACATATTTGTTCTAATTCCTCCACCATTGATTCCCACTGCCAGATTTCTCCAGGGACTCACTTTAAAAAGAAGCCTACTGCAGCCTTCTAGTGAGAAATCTATTTACTCTTCTGCTCACTGAATTGCATAACAAGAGATACAACAATTTTCCTGGAACTAATGTAGAGGACTGTGAGTAGCTCACTGTGCATAACCGCTGCCACTGCCTACAGGAAACCCTATGTGTTTCCATCCCTCACTGCCGTGCTACCGCCATTAACGCTACTGTCGCAGTTCATTACTGCCCTAATAGAGTCAAGACCTCCACAGTCGCTTAACTTAGCATAGCCGCAACAGTCGCAATCGCGTATATAGCATAGTCATGACCAACGCAGTCACATACTCCACCTACCCACAACCATTGCAATTGCATTCCCACGTGCACGCGGTCATCATAATCGCATCCCAAACTGTGTTGCAGTTACCATTTTTCCTGCATCACTTATTGGCGTGAAATTTTCAAACCCGCGCCTCATAATGGCAGGACGTCTATTTTGTCTTTGTTAGGGTGTCCCAACATCACTTCTTGGTGTGAAAATACACAGAAGTGAAGGAGAGCAGTGACAGCCATATTCCCTGAGGCAGAAAGGTAGCAACGGGGCACAGAAGACCCAGATAAACTCCTTTTCCCTAGGGAATGGATATGATTAAATATTATTTAATATTATATTTAATATTAGCACAATTTGAAGGGGAGGCTTTGTGTTATAGTGATTGTTACACCCACAGCGGTATAACAAGCTCACTTAACACATACAGGAGTATCCTGTACACAAATACCTATAGTATGTTCTAAAAATCGAATTTGTTATACACATTGTATATACTTTAATATCAGTACTTTTGTGGATTTTACACAGATATGGCAAGTGATCCTAAAACCTCTGCTTCTGAGTGTTACATACCTGCAGAGTGTTCCAGCGGCATCTCTCCTCTCTTAGGCCACCCGTACTGTGAAGTGCTATGTGTGAGGGTGGCCGGCATCACGCTTTTGATAGACTGGCGTCATTGCCTAGCCGGTTTGACATGCCTTCCTACATCTTGCCGAATCACCTGAGCGCAGGACTGTTGTAGCTCCTTAGTGGACTGTACGGCTGACTTGTTTATGGGTATTTAAACAGATAGGAATAGCAGTTACATTAATTAGCTCATCAGATGCAGTGCTGATTATATAGTACTTACATCAGAGTTATATATCTGATAAGGATTAATGTATTTAATCACTTGGCTGACCATTATTGGATATTTCATTATCTGAATATTGATTTACATGTTACTATGACCTATTCCTTCATATATCCTTTTTGCATTTAGGAAGGCACCAATATGGGTTTATAGTCCTGTTTAGGACTATATTTTCTCTTTTTTAATTGATTTTAACCTTTTTTTCATTATTTATTTTCTGCTCATTCGCTTATATGTATTTAATAAACTAGTGTGCGCCATATAAGAGAGCTCTGTTGTTTCTCTATATATTTATGTGTCCAGTGATTGGTTATTGTGCAAGCAAGCTATCACTTTACTGTAATCCAGTCACTTGTTCTTGAGACATCCTGTGGCCGACCGTGGCCGACCGTTCCTTACCTGGCAGGCGGCTCCTCGGCGCTTCCTCCTTAGGTGCACGAGCCGCGCCTGCCAGGCCTTTATACAATGCCGGCGGCGCGCACGCTGCCGGCACGTTCACGTGACACAGTAGTGTCGGGAGCACCCCTGCTGCGTCTAGCACAGCAGATAGTATAAAAGGCTGGATAGCTTGGGCAGTCAGTGCCTAAGCTTCCAGCTATACAGGTCCTGGCATTTGCTATCATTAGTGAATTTCATTGCTACAGTGTTCCTGCATTTCCTGCTCCTGGTGTGCCTTTCCTTGATTAAAGTGACAGTCCTCTGTTTTCTGGTCATTCCCAAGTTGTTCCTGTATCTGTCCCAAGTTATCCCCAGCCTGTTCCTGTGTTGTCAAGTTACTCCCAAGCCTGTTCCTGTGTTGTCAAGTCACTCCCAAGCCTGTTCCTTGTCTCTTCAGTTATTCCAAGTTCATTCCTGTTCCTGTGTCTATTGAGCTAATTCAAGTTGGTCTGTGTAATTCTAGTCTGCCTCTGCACTTGTCTAGCAACTACCTTGGAGGGTATGCTCGAGGGTCGCGACCTGGAGTTAAAGGCGAAGACCAGAGACCTCTTAGACTCCGCGCCTCGCAGCTTACCTAAGCCAAACTTCAAGGTAGTACAGTGGGTCCACACTTCCATCCGTGACACATCCATTGTCAGCCTGCAGTGTTCCTGTGAAACCAAGTTCTTATAAAACTTGTTTCGGTGAAACCTAGCTCTGCTCTGCTGTGCTCCTAAGATGCCCAGTTCTACTATGCCTTGTTTCAGTGATACCTAGCTTGGTGTTGTTCCTGTGAAATCCAATTCTTCTCTGCCTTGTTTATATGAAACCTAGTTCTTCTCTACCTTGTTCCTGTGAAACCCAGTTCTTCTCTGCCTTGTTCCTGTGAAACCCAGTTCTTCTCTGCCTTGTTCCTGTGAAACCCAGTTCTGCTCTACCTTGTTCCTGTGAAACCCAGTTCTCCTCTGCCTTGTTCCTGTGAAACCCAGTTCTCCTCTGCCTTGTTTCTGTGAAACCCAGTTCTCCTCTGCCTTGTTTCTGTGAAACCCAGTTCTCCTCTGCCTTGTTTCTGTGAAACCCAGTTCTGCTCTGCCTTGTTCCTGTGAAACCCAGTTCTCCTCTGCCTTGTTCCTGTGAAACCCAGTTCTCCTCTTCCTTGTTCCTCTGAAGCCCAGCTTGCTTTTGTTCCTCTGAGATCCGGTGCTGTTGTCCTGTCCACCTGTAAGAGGTTAATCTGGGCACCACAACCATAGTGGGGGTTAAGGGTGAATAAGACTGGGAGTTCCTTAGGCACCACACCCCAGGATTAACCAATGCTAATCACACAGTGGAGAAAGAATCCACAGATATCCCCATGTGTCGTGACAGCAATATAGGTATTAATGTAATAAGGACAAAGCCCCTTATTGTCACCAAAGTTATTAGTTGTTTTTTACATTCATTTCAATGGGAGACAATTCTAAGTTTATGTTATGTTGACACTTAGTTGCCATATTTTTTTGTAAAGAAGAACTAAAGTCTCCTAATAAATCACATTTGTACATTTTTCCTACATACCAGAAACACAATAAACCCACAGTCTTTTCCTTCCAAACCACTAACTTGGTTATTCTGCTTTTTCTGCAAGCATTATTTAACTGGTACATGGCAGCCTTTGTAGCAATTCAGTGAATAGAAGCAAAAGGGGTAAATACACCATTATGTTGGAAATTGATTTTACTGTAATGTTATAGCAGGTACTGTATATACTCCAATATACCACTCATAGCTACATCTCACTATACCAGACCAGGTCACAGGGGGAAGACCCTGCTTACACATTGGAGAGGTACTCTATTGAGAATCAGTTATGAAACAGGCGCCAGTGGTTCTGGTGGTATGTGGTAACATAAATAATAAACATCTTGTGACAGTTTGGCAGGTCAATGCTTATATGGCAGTTACTAGATACAGCAGTTACTTCACATCAAGCTTAGTTCCATTCTGATGACAAACATGTACATAGATACATAGTTACCACAACTGAATATCACAGCTATTTCACTAGGCAGTATATGTTTGAGCCTTAGAGTGGAACCCCTTTGGTAGTTCCCCAAATCACCATGGGCCAGACTTCTCAGGGATCTCCTTCTTCGAGTGGGTTAATCCCTAGTCCCTAAGCCTACCACTTAGCAGTCCTTAGCTGAAATCACCATCAGGCCTCTAAGCCCACTGCCACTCCTGTTGGGGTCTCAGGCCACCCAGTAGATAACCTCCCCTACGTACTCTCACCTTCTGAGGTGAGCTCACATAAATCTAACCTCAAACTTAAATCCCTAAGCTTCTTCCAGTCCCTACCAGGAGGGTGGGGACCCTGCAGCTGCAACACCATGCAGGAAAAGACTAGGGCCCTCCCCTTCACTAGCTTATATAGGCTATGGTGTGACCTAACTGTAACATTATACATTTTCATAGCTAGTTGCTATTTAGCTAAATATCACAAGGGGGGGCTCCAAACTAAGGAACGTGATTTATTATCACCCAATAGTAGAAATGGTGATTTGGAGGAGATAGCAGATATACCAAATCCACCAATTGCTACAGCACATTCCCTACATCACACAGGATAATGATCTTTGGTGAATTAGTGATTTTAGAGAAGTTGCATATTGACCCTAATTCATGCATCTATGCAACAATTCAAATATATATAACAGCATTATTACTCCCAATAATCCATCATTGGCTATGCTTTATTTCAATGCTTTATAATACACTATAACATAACAACTACAGGGATAAGACAATGAAAGTGAAGCACCTATCATTTGAGTGCTTCAAGAAACAACTTGTTGGTGCACGTCTTGCTGGCGCATCTGTGACCAAAACAGCAAGTCTTTGTTATGTATCAAGAGCCATGGTATCTAAGGGTAATGTCAGCATACCACCAAGAAGGACGAAACACATCCAACAGGATTAACTGTGAACGCAAGAGGAAGCTGTCTGAAAGGGATGTTCGGGTGCTAACCTGGATTGTATCCAAAAAATATACAAACGTAAATCCACGGCTGCCCAAATCATGTATATGTACAGTATATACAAATACATTGCGTCTTTATAATGAGAATATTTTCGCAGTCTCGACTTTATTACGGAAAAATTGTCACAATCTTAACATTAAAAAATTGTCGCAAATTTACAGTGGTTAAATTGATTTGATATGGGAATCCGCTGTTTGCAAATTCGACAGTCAAATTCGCACCTTAGTAAATAACTCCCAAATTGTCTAGAAAGGGAAGGAGAAGCTATGCCCTGCAACACATCTGGCTGAAATTAACTGTTAAAAAATAAACATTTATACCAAGAACTGTAAGTATAACAAGGGGGCATCCTCTACGTTTAGAGAAAAGAAAGTTTCTGCATCTACATAGAAGTGGATTTTTTACTGTAAGAACAGTGAGGTTATGGAACTCTCTGCCTGAAGAAGTTGTTATGGTTAATTCCATTAACGAGTTGAAAGCTGGTTTGGATGCTTTCCTTCAGTGTAAGAACATTATAAGTTATGGGTAATAGATAACTGGAGGTGGGACCTTGATCCAGGGAATTATTCTGATTGGCATATTTGGAGTCAGGAAGGAATTTTGTTCCCTAATATGAGGATAATTGGCTCTTGCCTCATGGGTTTTTTGCCTTCCTCTGGATCAACATTGCAGGAAAATAAGCTGAACTGGATGGACTTGTGTCTTTTTTCAGCCTTATAAACTATGTTACTATGTTATAAACTATGTTACTAAGAGGTGTTGGGGCCCATGAGACACACATGCCCAGGGAGTGAGTTCTACAAGAACTAGTTTGCACAGGTTCAGTATATTCACCAATTACCAGCCCTATAAATATGCCCAAGCTGGTTTCCTGTTTGTGAGATCTAGCCTAGCTTCCAGTTGACTCCTGTGCATCAGTCCCTGCTTTGTTTCCTGGCTTTGATTGCTTCTGGCTGCCTTGAATGTCTTATAAACAAAGGTCCTCCGGCACTCCACAAAGTAAAAATCAATTAATTTTTATTAGTACCGCATAGGAACAATTAAAAAATATAAAAACAATAACAAACAAACGCCTACGCGTTTCACACCTCACGGGTGCTTACTCATGGCATGAAATTCAAATAAACAATTAACGTTTAAATACCTTAAATTGTCAGGGAACTTCCGGTGAATAACCACTCCCCCATTGCGATTCCATTGACCGTTTCTGTTAAAAAGCATATCCTATTGTCATTTTCATGGGCTGCATGATGTGGTGGATTCATCTCTTGAGTGTACCTTATCTCTATCGCCCGTTAGATCTTTGTACTTCTATCTCCCGTTATGTGTCTGTGTGTCAAGACACCTAGTACTTCCGGGTCTTTTCCGGTCATGTGATAAGGTCATGACTCCTGTCATAGGACACCGCATCTCCCGTTAACACTGATTCAACCATGTCTCAACCAGAGCCGCACACTCTCAATGATGTATATCAGATCAACCCATGAATTCATACTCACCCAAATCACTATTTATGTATCATAAATAGTATGGAATACAGTGAATCGCTATGAGGGGGGTAATCCACCAGCCCAGCAAGTAAAGTTAATGCGATACATAGTATGTCTATGTCTCCCTGATTTTGAGCTTGCCTATTGACTCTGCTAGACGCCTCGGTTTCCCACTCTATTACCTGGGTCATCACCAGGGGTGCCTGGATTCTGCTTTTTTCCCTGCAGAAGTAAGCCTGGGACCCCAAAATGGCATCAGTGAAACCCAGACCCCAGTGTCTTGAGCTTACTCCTGAGAGTCCTGCTTATACCTTACAATACTATTACATCAACCTTTCACTGGTAAGTTTGTAGTGACCAAGTAGGGACACTACTTAAGGGTCTGGTAATGGAATGGGGTTAGTAGTTTTTACCATACTATCTGGAGTAACTTCTGTCTAAGAATGAATACCCTAGGCAAAATACATCTTTTTGTAATAACTCTTATGGTAATGTATGATTTTGGGACAAGTTATAATTTCACTGACACCTGCTGGTGCACTAAATGATTCATTCTGATTTAAGTATGTTTATGTTAAAATGTGTGCAATTCAAGAGGGGATGTCCCTGAGAGGATATATCTGCCTGTTACACAGGAAACGCAAGGTTCCATGGGTAAAGAGAGTACTAAGGATAAAGACTATGTGATAACACCTCTCGTGTGCACCTACTCAGAGGTGCCAGGCCTTTAGGCCTAGGACTTTTATGCCCAAGGATACTTTCATAAACTTTATAAGAGACTCTAATGGGGGCCAGCTTCTTGATTTATTTGTTGAGCAATTGTCAAGTGTTTTTCTGTTTGATGTGCATCGTTTGAAGTAAAAGTTGTGACCCATTTTGAAGTGTCTGTGGAGTTTATTATCAAGATTATCAAGAATCCAAGGTTAACTGCTACATCGCCTCCAAACAGAGGCAACAGAGTTAATCCTGCATCCACATAACACCAGGGACCTATATATAATTCTCTGTGTGACTCCACATTAGCCGGTGCCACCAGGGATAAGTCCCGTGACCAGTCATCAGCTCCTGGGGTAATTAGGCCCTGCATTCCTGGGTCATTACCACAAGTTACTTTGTGCATTGCTGACTTCCAAAAGAGACATACCAATGATAATTTGCTAAAGAAATGATAAATCATGTTAGCACAATAGCTTCCCTCCTCAGACTCTTCTCTGATCTTGCAATATGTACTAACAATGTGTGCTTCTTATGAATGGGTAAATTTCAGCATGTATATTCCTTTCCATACAATATGAAGTTTGTGATGCAAAAAGTAAGAAATCCATTCATGAGATGCCCTCTCTTGTCACATGAATATACAGGAATTTTAATCAGTTTGAAGGTACAGTAGGACAACTGAAATATGAGGGCATCAAGAGATAAAATTCAACCCCCAATACATTGAGTTTAAAGAACATGCTTTGGGGCAGGTTATTTTAAGATAGCACATAAAAGATTTATTTCAGTTGTCTGGAAATTCTTCTAGCCTTTTTTTATACCATTACCCTGGAAGTCACTTTAGAGTCACTTGATAAAGAATCAATTTACCCTGTTGGGAGGAAATCATGAATGTTCTTACAGTAAAGAATCACTTCCTGTGCTGGGAGTGAAACCATGACTGTCCTTAAAGTAAAAAATCCCTTCCTGTGCTGGTGGGAAACCATGACTGCCCTTACAATAAAGAATCCCTTCGTATGCTGGTGGGAAACCATGACTGCTCTTACAATAAAGAATCCCTTCCTATGCTGGTGGGAAACCATGACTGTCCTTACAGTAAAGAATCACTTCCTGTGCTGGGAGTGAAACCATGACTGTCCTTACAGTAAAGATTCCCTTCCTGGGTTGGTGGGAAACCACGATTGCACTTACAGTAAAGAATTCCTTCCTGTGCTT
Source organism: Pipa parva (assembly GCA_019650415.1). Classification (NCBI taxonomy): domain Eukaryota; kingdom Metazoa; phylum Chordata; class Amphibia; order Anura; family Pipidae; genus Pipa; species Pipa parva. The sequence goes on from WMED01006552.1 coordinate 15,563, forward strand.
GGAGTGAAACCATGACTGTCCTTCCAGAAAATAATCCTTTCCTGTGCTGGAAGGGAAACCATGACTGTCTTTACAATAAAGAATCCCTTCTTGTGATAGTAGTAAACCATGACTTCCCCCTGCTGGTAGGAAACCACAATGCCCTTACAACAAAGAATTCCTTCTTGTGCTTGTGGGAAACAATGATTGTTCTGACAGTAAATAATCCCTTCCTGTTCTGGTGGGAAACCATGACTGTCCTTAAAGTAAAGAATCCCTTCCTGTGCTGGGAGTGAAACCATGACTGTCCTTACAGTAAAGAATCACTTTCAGTGCAGGTGTGGAAACCATAACTGTGTCCTTAAAATAAAGAATCCCTTTCTGTGCTTGTGGGAAACCATAACTTTCCTTACAGTAAAGAATACCTTTCTGTGCTGGGAGTGAAACCATGACTGCCCCCTGCTGGTAGGAAACCACAATGCCCTTACAACAAAGAATCCCTTCTTGTGCTTGTGGGAAACAATGATTGTCCTGACAGTAAATAATCTCTTCCTGTTCTGTTGGGAAACCATGACTGTCCTTACATTAAAGAATCCCTTCCTGTGCTGGTGGGAAACCATAACTTTCTTTACAGTAAAGAATTCCTTCCTGTGCTGGTGGGAAACCATAACTTTCCTTACAGTAAAGAATCCCTTCCTATGCTGGGAATGAAATAATGACTGTCCTTACAGTAAAGAATTCCTTCCTGTGCTTGGAGTGAAACCATGACTATCCTAACAATAAAGAATCCTTTCCTATACTGGTGGGAATCCATGACTATCTTTACAGTAAAGAATCCCTTCCAGTGCTGGTGGAGAAACCATAACTGTCCTTACAATAAAGAATCCCTTTCTGTGCTGGTGGAAATCCATAACTGTCCTTACAGTAAAGAATCCCTTCCTGTGCTGGGAGTGAAACCATCTCTGTCCTTACAGTAAATAATCTCTTCCTGTGCTGGGAGTGAAACCATGACTGTCTTTACAGTAAAGAATCCCTTGCAGTGCTGGTGGGGAAACCATGACTGTCCTTCCAGTAAAGAATCCCCTCCTGTGATAGGGGGAAAACAATGGCTGTCCTTACAGTGAATTAGTTTTTTCTCTACTTATATGTTTCTTTTAACTTTGTGGTCAGTGTGTTTTTTATTTGTGTGCAGAGTAAATAATTTGAGCATTTTAGTGGAAATGTGCGTTCAGTATCTTTTTACTTGTGTATTGCATATTGTACATTAATCTAGTTATGTGCGTAGGTGTGTGGGGGGCTGGGGTTATGTACATGGAATATATATGTATACACGTGCATAGGGAGCCAAACACAATCCAAAAGCATTATGGGTATACAATTTGTACTTGCGTGATTTCTGTAACAGTAAATTTATTCCTGTTGTCCTGAATAACTACTTGGCTGTATAAATCTATTGCAGTATCTGTAAGATAGTTATTCAGACAATGCGGTATAATAAAGTTAATCTATAGCTTTCCATTTCCCAGTTCCAAGGGACCAAAATGCAGTTTTCTGGAATGGATGTGATATGTGGATAAAGTAGGTATTACTGTCCCTCTTCTCGTATTCCACTTTTAATCTGAACCGGTACCAGCAGGCAATCATCCTACCTTATTTTACATTTTGACAGCTTGTTCCAGTGCCCGTAGCAAAGCTGTGATTAAAGTTTTTGGACGTTATCAAATATATATAATTTTTTGGGGGTCTGTAATTTTGGATCACAAAAGGGAATGTTCTGCAAAGAATAAACCTTTCAGCAAAAATGAATCAAAGAGTTTTTTTTTTTCTCCAAATATACTCGTGGTTCTCTATCTCTGAAGAAATGGAGAATCCAATTACAAATGGCAGATACACAGGCTTGATAGCTGAGTTTTAATTGCTTAAGGAAAATAAAAGTAAAAGAGTTCCAGGAAGTGGTGCTTGTGACTTTCTGTGTCAATTAGTCTGGGTAGATTTCAGTGTAATGTTTACTGGGCAGACATAGGGGAATCATCCATACAATAAGCCAGGCTGTAAATCAATGAAGCAGCCAGGCACCCAGTGCTAAGTACAACGTATTACTTTGCAATACAATAAATTGGAATATTGACATTTAAAATTCTCCAAAAAAATCTGCTGAGAGAAACTTTTCTTTATTTATTTTAATGGTACGTAGTCCAGATGGCAAGCTGCGGAAATGTTCCTGTCTACCATGAAATCTCAGATTTACAAAAGAGTGATGTGTTTTCATTAACTAAGGTCAAACTGCATCTTATGCTATACTCAGCATTTTATTTCATTTGACATTTTCACTACTGAAACTACAGAGTAAACTGCATCCGAAGAAGTCTCTCTTGCCTACCACCTTGCACTCCTGGCTTCTCAATGAGACAGAAATATATTCCAGGAAACCACCGACAAACACGATCTGAAAAATTTTTACTCATGGACAATTAATTCTTATGCATTTTTTACATTTAAAATGATGAGACATTGTGTAGAGCAGAATAAAATTATTACTAATATCTGATGAACATGCCAGAGTCAGAACAATGCACCATCAGGACAATAGTTAATAAGGCTAAAAAAACACAGGTCCATCCAGTTCAGCCTATTTTCCTGCAATGATAATCCAGAGGAAGGAAAAATCCCACAAAGCAAGAGCCAATTATCTTCATATTAGGGAGAAAATTCCTTCCTAATTCCAAATATGGTAATCAGAATAAATTCCCTGGATCAAATCAGCTTCCAGTTATCCAGTACCCATAACTTGTAATGTTCTTACACTGAAAGATCAGAATAAATTC
>WMED01006554.1:0-18365 GCA_019650415.1 Pipa parva
AATCAGGGGCTTGGAGGGGCAGATTTGGGGCTGAGGGGAGCAGATTTGGGGCTGAGGGGGACAGAGGAGCACAATCTAGGGGCCGGGGGCAATTGGGGGGGGGCCGGGGGTAATGTGGGGGGGGGGCATGCCTTGCCCTCACCCACACTTACCCGCAGAGCTGCACAGCCACATGCTGCCGGCTAGCCGGAGAGGAGGAAGTGAGACCGGGAGTACTGATGACGTGACTCTCTGCTAGGGGATTACAGCACTACACCGGTGAAAAAACGCCGGGTGTAGCGCTGAAACCCTTTCCTTAGGAACCCCGTACCTCTCACAGGGTAGGTAGTTCTGGCCACCCGAAGCTACCCCGTGAGAGGTATGGGGTACGTAGGGAAAGGGTTAATACAGTCGGGTGGGTAAAATGTACACTATACAGTCAGAGAGGCCAAGAGGCAAACAGTGCCATGGTTTTTCTCATTAGAGTGGAAAGATGACATGTAAAAGACAGCTTTATAATCAGAAATCCAACAGACAAAAACAGAGAATTTTGGGGAGATGCTTGCCGCCTTTTCCCTGTTAGGTTTAGTACTTACCGGCCCTCGCTCCAGCGTCGCTCTGTCTCCAGCACTGGGAAGCACCATGCCTCTTCACGTGACCGCGCTTGTGCACAGTGACGTTGGGCGCGCACGGCACGGTCACGCGCCTCTTCTGCATGTCGGCCGCGATCATGTGACAGGCTCCTTTTCTATTTAAGGGAACCTGTCAGTTTGCTCTGCGCCCAAATATAAAGTGCTTAATGTAGCGGTACTTGATTCTAGGCCCTATTAAAGTCCAAGTATCAGTTTTATGTGCTTCCTGCCCTGCCTGCTCATTTACCCCGTGACTGGTTACTCTAAATTTGCCATCTGCCTGCTTTTAGTATATTACCTTCACTTGAATTGCCATATAGATATCCTCCACCAGTGAACAGCTACCCCTGGGACTGCGACCTGGACGTTGCAGCAGCTAAGCCCTAACTTCCTTGAGGGAGCTCTAGGTGAAGACCTGCGGCGTCTTAGACTCCGCACCCAGGTGAAAGCGTCAAGTTTGCTGTGGGGAATTCCTGGTTACGCCATCTCCTATTCCTCCTATTGGGAAATCCTGACATTACCCACCCTCCAATGCCCATGCACTTGCTTTTTTAGAAATAACCTTGTATGAGTTTATGGCAGGGATCTCAAACAAGCGGTCCTTAAATCTGTCATCTGCAGACCCACAGGGTACCAGCGACATGCTAAGGACAGCAGAGAGGCTGCAGAAGGATCGACCCTGCCAGCCTTTCTTACCTGTGCACAGCTCTTGAGTATGTGCATGCAAAGTGCTGTGCACAGGTAATGAAGTGGTGTTAGGTGGCAGAGGGGCCGAAAAATTACTGGGGGCTGGGAGCATATAAAATCTGAAAGAACTACATCACCCAAAACTTAAATTGTTTTTCTAAATGTGGCCCATTTACCCAGCCAAGACTGAGACCCTTGGTTTAAAGAATATAGATATAGTTTGTGATTTACCGTGAATCAGGAGGCTTCATGCCTTATCATTTGCTTAACATAGGGGTCGGCAAAGTGCGGCTCTTCAGCCACCTTGTTGTGGCTTGGAGCGCCTCTCCCTAGCCCCACTGACGCCTCTACTGATTGGACGTCAGAAGGTCATGTGATCAGGATCGTGTGCTCCTCCCCCTCTGCGGCTCAGACAAAAATTTCACCGGTGGAGGAGGCAAAATGGCCCCCTCCTCTACAAAGTTTGCCAGCTCCTGGCCTAACATAAGTTAATTCACCAGAAAAAAAAGAGACTAAACAGTAAAGATTAAACTGCAACATCTCAATTCTTTATTGCATTTTTTAAAAATTATTATTTACTTTACTTGCTGGAAAGCATCTTTTTAGGCCACTATTAGAGACAAAATGATGATAATTGACATGCCATCGATAATCACAGGGCATTAAAGCTCTAATGCTTAATGCCACATTTCTTTACTTCGTGTGCCTCATGTTAAATTTAATTCTGAGACAATTACTTGTGTGCATAGAAGTATACCGAGTTATGAAAAATACAGTTTCATTCATATTACCACTGATGATTAGCCAATAAAGCCCTCCAGGGTAGGTATAAATCTCTGACTTTCCAACTGTGAAGAAGGATATAACCTTAATAATAATGATTAGCCTGACTCTTGCTTCAGTTCCAAAGCTCTTTGAATTTATATACTTATAATTACCTAATAAAACTAGTACTTATTCTGCTTACAAGCTGTATGGAACCGCTTGTTAAAAAAGCATCTGAAACATCCAGCTACTTCCTGGACAAGCATTTTTGTATTTGAAGTTGACATATTTTCTGTTTATAATAGAGCTGTATGTCTCAGAAAATTGGAAATTTAGACTAATTTATATTGCAGTTGGAAACCTGCATTTGTATCTTGAATATTTGTGTGTAACCTGATATTTCAATTATATCTATAGAAGTGTAATGTTTTCAGTGATGTAGATCAGGTCTGTTAATTGAGATGCAATAGGCATTGAAAATGGCATGTTCTGGACATTTTTCCTAATTTTAAATGTTCACTTTATCAGGAATATTCACTATAGATTTAAGTCATCACTAGGCATTGCACCGAACGTTTTCTAGTATGATGCATTCTGTATCATTTCCTTCCTAACAATATTTAGCAACATTTGGACTGAATTTATTTCAATTCAGCACATGTACTGCTGTATAATAAATGACCTTTCACTTTCAGTGGTGTCACTTATGGTTGCAGACATCTTAATGAGTGAGATAACAGAGGAATGGTACATTTTAGCTGACTATTGGTGAACCAGGTAGACCCAGCAGGGCCAGCTTTAGCCAATTTGGTGACCTGGGAAAAACTAAAATCAGGGCCCCAGCACTGACTAAACAGTGCAAAGAGCAAACTCTTAATCCAGATCATGATCATCAGTACAGGAGGAGATCTGGTAGGTAAGCAAGTATGCAGTAGCGCTACTCTGCTCAATCATTGCTGACAGCCTGCTTGAAGTTGGGGGCCCTGAGTAATTGCCCACTTTTCTTCCCATAATGGGCATCCTGTAACCCGGTTGCTTTCAGTTGTGGCATCTGTGGGAAAATGTGTGCATTGCTGCATTGACAGATCAATGCCTTTTGGAATAACGCAGACTATGATAGAAAATGATGCCCATCAGTAAACTATGTTGTTTGTGAAAGAGGATCAAAGGCATTACAGTCAAAACAGGCCCATCCAGGACTACTTCTTAATGATTAGGAATGATAAAATATGGTTAATGGATGAATGAATAACCATGTATAAATCTGTGTATAAAAAAAAAAGTGTCAGTACAGATATCTCTCCCATGATCTTTTTAGGACTATAAGTTTAACTAGGGGACAACTTTTAATTGTAGATAAGAAAAGGTTTTTGAATCAACATAGAAAGTGCTTCTTTATTGTAAGAGCGCTGAGACATTGGAACTCTCTACCTGAGGAAGTTGTCATGATACATTCACTTCCTTTGAGTGTAGGAATATTGCAAGTTATGAGTATTAGGGGTGGCCATCTTGATCCAGGTCATAATTCTCCATATTTTGAGCTGTTGAGTATTTTTTTCTCTAAGATAAGAATAGGGGCTTTTGCACTTTCAACCAGTTCAAGAATTTAAATTTTATTTACCAACCTTTATAAACAGCACACTACTAAATGCTTTAATCAAGATTTGATAAAAACCAATAACTTATTCAAGTCCAGTTTAGAACATAGCTCCACACAGAAACAGATTACATTAGTTTGACAGGATAGATTCCCCATAAACTCAAGTTGATATTGAGTTATACATTTATTTTCATTGAGATATTCCAGGAAAGCATTTTCCTAAATACCACAATGAAGGTTAAACTTACAGGTTTATCATTTTCAGTATCACTTATTGAACCCTTATTGAATATTGGCACCAATACAATAGTATTTTGTTTTGCACCCGTATTGCCAGTAGTTCCTCCAATCTGTAAGTATTTATGAATTTAATTCATTTAGTTTTAAATTTAAAATATTTTTTCCACTCCCTCCCTGTTAGAAACAATTATTTCCAACGGGACAGAGACAAAAACAGGGATTGTGCCAAAACATGTTGTGTGCTACACTGTGATTCCAATAAAGGGAATTCTCTGCACATGTGCAGTTGTTTAAGTTCGGTGAACTTCAGGAGGAGGTGGGTAATATACAACGATCCACGTCACACACATAATCAGGAAGTAAGGAGGAGTGGTGATGCATTAATCCCATGATCCTGGGCTGAGGATCGTGAGATGAATGCTGATCTAGCATTAGGGAAGTATAAATTCAATTTAAAAATTTTCAGTTTGCTGGACTTTTTAATCCTGCTGATATATATACAGTATACACATATCGAAAAAGATTGCAGTGTCTTCAGTGTGGTTCCCCTTCCATTGATTGATATCGACAATCTTTTTTTACTTGAAAACTAACCGGACTGTGGCAAAATGACTGGATCAACTCAATAGAGAATAATGGGGATTTTTTTCAGGCTAATGCAGGCAAACACTTTTTTGGCAAAAAAAATTAGATAGAATACCTTTTCAAATCAATGGATATGGAAATACTGATATATTGCCATTGTTTCACCACGTTTAACAAGTCAAAAAACGTAGCCTATTTTTATAAATATCCCCCATATATATATGTACCTATTTATCCATACATATGTTTTATAGAAGCTAGATTAGAAGTTTCTTGTCAGACTTTTGATAGACAGGACTGGCTCCATATATATAAATGTGCAATTAAATGAGAGAAACAAGTAGTTCCAGCTGTTCAAAGGTACTTGATGTACTTGATGGTACAAAATAACTGCAGGACAGGATCCTATTTTTCTGATGCAAATTTCAAATAGTCTTTGGTAACAGATGGACATGATAAGGTGAGTACATGGCACAGCTTGGCATAACTTAAATGGATATTTGCATAGATTTTAAGTACAAAAGTAAAGTTTATGCAAAATAGAGATAAAACAATATTTAAATTTCTGATAGAAATTCCAGGATCAGAGGATTTATTTAAAAACAAAAAAATATTGTTTTGCAGTGTGCATCTCTTTTTTTCTATTTCTTACCTTGCGTAACCTTATAATCTTTAGCTCCCGATATAATACCATACTCTGAAAATGCACAGCTGCATTATCATCCTGCTCATATTTGTGATTATTTTAACTTCCAATAAGGCAAAAAAAAAAACAGAAAAAAAAACAGAAAAAAAACAGGTTATAAATGTCCTTTCCAATACTGAGATAAACAACTGAACTTATTTTAAAACATTTGTATATTATTAAATGTCTGTTTTGCCTCGGATTCCATCCCCCATTTTTTTGATTATTTCATTTCTATAAAATTGAATGAAAAAGTCAGACAAATAATTGCATTTTTTTAATTGCATTTCTGATGCAATTTCAACATTGCTCCACTTGGACCTCACAATCATCTTGGAGACTTTTTTTTAGTGAAATCACACTGAAAACATTTAGAATAAAACTCTGTTAAAAATGGTTAAGTAGGAATTACAAATGTCCTGATAGTTGGAAAGTTATAGTAAAAATTCTTTCACGTTCCGCAAAAATTTGCAGTGGAAATAATTCTTAAATCCTCAAAATGGTTGAAATGAGGTAAAACATGTTAGGTAACATTTTTCAAGTACTGCATTCTTGGTAAATCTGCTACGGTGCATAAGGTGTAAAGGTTGAAATGGCTGAAAAGTAGCAAAACCTTTTAATCTCCCTCTTTTCAAACAGTTACCTATTTATAGGCAAAGACCTGTATCAGAGATATCCTGGTGGTGAGCAGGGGCTAGACTAAATAATTGCACAGATGCCTATAAAAGGGCCCCAACTCCTTAAGACATGTGGAAATAAGGGCACTAAAAATTTAAAAATATGAGGGCACTAAAAAAAGAGGAAAAAAAAAAAAAAAAAAAAAAAAGAGTCTAAATTTCCCCCCTATTTTACAGTACCATCACACCAAAACTTAGACATGATTTTCCCTCCTCGGTCCTCAGCCTACAACCTAAGAGAATGTTTCAATCTTAGTACAGAGAGGCAACGTTTGAATTTTCTTTTCCTCCCTAAAACAGGATAAGGGCTCATGCGTAATCCTCCGGTAGGCACATGAGCTGCATCTGTGCGGCTTTCTTGTGTTGGCAGCAGCATGCATGCCGCCAGCTCGCTCCCCTATGACACTGCACTGGTGTGCGTGTCGAGAGTGCTCCTGTTATGCTAATGAGCAGCGGGAGATTTAAAAGCTGGGCTGCTCGGGCACTTTGTGCCTGAGCTTCCAGCTAGTGACAGGCTCCTAAGTTTTGTTAGTAATTCTACATTTCTCCTTCCTGCTTTCCCAATAGCTTTGTGAATTTCTCCATTAATGTGATCTTCTTATTACTCTGTTGAAGTGACAGTACTCCTGGCAGTTTCCTCAGTGACCCCATTCTGGTTCTCGCACTTACCCAGCTATCACCTATTGGGGGGTGTGCTCGGGGGTTGCGACCTGGGGTCCCTTGCTGCAAAGCTCAGTACCTCCTTGTGGAGGTTAAATGTGAACACCAGGGGCCTTTTAGACTATGCAGGAATCCACTCATAGAGGGTCCACTCTCTGCTCGTGACAAAAGGCTTCAGTTTCCTTTTCAATCTGATTTTACCGATTTTTTTTTTCCTATTAAAAATCATTTAAAACTGGGATCAATAAAGATTAAAAAGAGCAAGATGTCAATTAAGTGGTTTATCTACTGATGGGATAAACCTAGTTGTGCCTGAACCACAGACCAAATATCGGAAAGATCTTTAATCAAATAATTGACTGCAGGAACAGAGGATGTAGACTTGAGTGGGAGCGGAATATTAGGGTTAAAGTCAAAAACAATTGAAAAGGGAACCTTCCCTGTGGACTCAGAAATAAGATTGTTATGTGCAATTTCAACTCTGCCCAAGGTAAGAGTTCAACTCAGTTGTCATGATGAGCAGAAATGTACATTTGTAAAAATTGCTCTAGGGATTGGTTAGTCCGTTCAGTCTGACCATTTATTTTGAGGATAGTATCTAGAAGAGAAATCCAAGTAAATGCCCAACAATCTGCATAGAGCTCTCCAAAATATAGAGACAAATTGGACTCTACGATCAGAGACAATATGTTTAGGAAGTCCGTGAAGGGGAAAAAATCTCCTTAAAAAAGATTTGGGCCAATCGAGGAGCAGATGGGAGAAGTTCAGAGGGATAAAATGAGCCATCTTAGAAAATTGACATACCACTACCCAAATCACAGAACAGCCCTGAGAGGGAGAGTAATAAAGTCCATCCTAATATCAAACCAGGGCCTCTCAGGAACTGGTAGAAGATGAAGAACTCCCACCGGAGCTTTACGAGGGACCTTGGCTTAATCACAAGTAGAGCAAGCATTTACAAATTCTTTAACTGAAGATCTCCATAGAACTGGGAGATAAGTTCCATTGTCCGATTTATACCATGATGTCCAGCCAGATGGGAGGAATGGGCCCATTTTAAAATGGAAAGCCATTTAGACTTGGGTACAAGAGTCTTATCTTTAGGTGGAACACTGCGAAGTTTAACAGTTACAACAATACACTGTGGGTTAATTACCAGTGAAGGCTCTTTAATCTCTTCATTCCCAAAATCAAATGAGTGAGACAAGGCATCAGCTTTACAGTTCTTTGCTTCAGGTCAAAAAGTAAGAATGAAATTAAACTGAGAGAAGAATAGGGACCACCTAGCTTGTCTGGGGTTCAGACAACGGGCTGATTGCAGGTATTGCAGATTTTTATGACCTGTGAATATAGTAATGGGAAATAAAGCCCTCTTCAATGAGTAACAGCCAACAACTTGTGATACTCAATAGTGTAATTTCTTGTGGTTTGCAAAAATCTCCTAGGGAAAAATCCACATGGGAGAAATTTCTTTCTGGTTGTAGCTAGTTGATTACTGAAGAAACCTTCTCAGGATCCATTTTGAGGCTGTCAGCAGAGATGATGTAACCCAAAAAGGGCAGTTCCGATTGTTCAAATGAGCATTTTTCAATCTTAACATAAAGGGAGTTTTCACGTAGGCATTGCAAAACTTGTTGAACATATTTGCGATGGAAAAGGAGATCCTTGGAAAAAATCAAAATGTTGTCCAAATAAACTAAAATGGATTGATAAAGGAGATCAGGAAAAATTTCATTGACAAAGTGTTGTAAAGCAGTTGGGGCATTGCACAACCCAAAAGGCTTAACAAGATATTCGTAAGACTTGTCCTGGGTGTTAAAGGCTGCTTTCCATTCATCACCATCACAAATACAAATAAGGTTATAAGCTCCTCGTAAGTCTAATATGGTGAAAATCTTCGCTCCCTTAATGAGATCGAAAAGTTTGGAGATAACTGTTTTTCTTAGTGACTTTATTTAATCCCCTGTAGTCGATACATGGTCCCAATAAACCATCCTTCTTCTTAACAAAGAAAAATCCAGCATCTGCTGCAGAGGAAGACTTTCGAATAAAGTCCCTTTGTAGATTGTCTTTGATGTACTGGGCCATAGCCTCCGTCTAAGGCACTGAGAGAGAAAAAACTCTACCTCGAGGTGGGATAGAACCTGGCAAGAATTCAATAGCACAATCCCAGGATCTATGAGGAGGAAAAGTCTCAGCTGCCTTTTTAGAGAATACATCTTCAAAGGAATGATAAGGGGCAGGAATCTGGGACTTTATAACAGAAGCCTAAATGCATTTTTCTTAATAGTCTTTGAAACAGCCAAATACATGAGGAGAAGCAGGCAGAACTCCAATATGCAATTTCCCAGAAGGACCAATCAATTACGGGTGAATAAAGCTGTAACCAAGGAAGTCCCAGTATTAAAATACAAGTAGCCCTGGGTAATACATAAAATGATGGAACTCTTCATGAAATATTCCCACGTCTAGCTTAAATGGTTCTGATTGAAACTGAATAAGTCCATGTGCGATATCAGTACCACTGATAGTGGAAATACGCAGTGGGTTATCTAAGGGTACTAATGGAATACCCAGCATGTGGGCTGAATCCAAATCAAGAGAATTCCCAGCTGCTCCGGAGTCAATAACGGCAAATGCAGACATAGACTGGGACTTAAAAGATAAATGGACCGGAAAAAGTAATTGAGTATTAGGGGATCTAGTAGCATAACCTATAGTGACGTTCCCTACCTCACTTAGGCTTTGGCGTTTCCAGACTTCTTATTACGTTCAGGACAAAAAGCTTTTTATATGACCTTGGGCGCCACAATAAAGGCACATCCCCAGATTAAGGCGATGTGTTCTCTCTTGAGGAGTTAGTCTGAATCCACCCACCTGCATGGGTTCCTCTGGTGGAGGTTGCAATGGAGTCTGAAATGTGGCAGCCAATGGAGGGAACCTGCAAATTCTTTGTCTCTTCTTGACCCATTCTTGCACCCGTACATCTTCATGGGTTGTAATGGAAATCAACTCATTCAAATGCAAATCTCTAGCAGCAATTTTATCTTTGATATGCGGGGCGAGACCCTCCCAGAAAGCTGCTACCAAAGCCTCATTATTCCAATTTGCCTCAGCTGCCAACTGATGGAACTCATTGGCATAGTCTCCAACGGAATGCGATGCCTGTCTGAAGTGTAACAACACAGAAGCAGCAAAAGATGTATGTTCAGACCCTCCCAGAAAGCTGCTACTAATGCCTCATTATTCCAATTCGCCTCAGCTGCCAACTTATGGAACTTATTGGCATAGTCTCCAACGGAATGCGATGCCTGTCTGAAGTGTAACAAAACAGAAGTAGCAGAAGATGTATGTCCAGGTTCCTCAAATACAGTCTTAATAGCCACCAAAAAGTCAGAAAAATTGGACATCATGGAATCATCCCTCTCCCAGAATGAAGATGCCCAATGCCAGGGCTTTACCAGGAAGCAGGTTCAAAATGTAGGTCACTTTGGATCTATCTGAAGAAAATTGAGCGGACATTAATTCAAAGTGAATGGTGCATTGGTTAATAAAGCATTGGCATGCTGTAGGATCCCCATCATATTAACTAGGAGGCAGAAGGTGAACCAAGAGAGCGTTGGCACCGGCAAAACTGAAGGTCGGAGGAGTTGCCTGGAACTGGCCGAGGTACCCTATAAAAGCTGCACAGACACTGCTTGTGCACCTAGGGGAGGATCACACACGAGCCGTGCTAGCAGGTAAGCAGCAGGCACGGCAGCAGGAGCTGTCCGTGATACCTTTTCCAACTGTTATACATATTCCCCACAGTATGTTAAATATTACTTTACTTAATATTACTGCTTCTGTTTGAATTTTCAATTTCCTGTGTGGCTTGTTATGTTTAGTACCTAAGAACATGATTGATTGAAGGTATTGTTTAACCAGAGATTTACTCACAATTGGAACCATGATTACTTTCTTTTAATCCATTTTCCATTAACATGACTGCAATGCATTTCCATGAGTTTTTGATAGGATTTTATTATTTCCATGATCATAAAAAGGAAGAAACCTTGCAAATACAGCTGTGTTGCAACCTTTTATTGGGTAACAAAGTGAATACACAACATGTTTCTGGCGTTCTGCCCTTTATCAAGTGATTGTGGATTATACTTTTGGGAGACTTCACAGTTCTCCAATGAAGGAACCTGAGCTTTATTGTGTACTACAACACTCATCTCAGACCCAGGGAGAACCTGTATACTATGGATTTTATTATTTCCACCTCATCACTGTACCACAGTTAATCTTAATTTATACTAAGTACAATGAAAATAAAGAATTGGCAAGTCCAAAAAAAAAAAAATTATCGAAACTATCAGAAATTTGAAGCAGGAAAGATTGTGAAATAGGAGGAATGGTCAAATAGTGGTAAGGTATGGAAAAAAGAGAGAATTTCCACTTACTAGCCTCTTTGCTCATTTATAAATATTTCCTTTACATTCCTGACACTTCAAGAAGTCCTTCACAAAAATGACATAAATGTATGTTCTCACCTAGATTGTCCAGGAATAGCAACATCAATTAGCTTCACTATTATATTTTGAGGCATATTTACTAAAATATTCAATAAAAATTTACATACATTGAGAAATTATGAATATTATGGAAAATGGACTTTTTTTTGCGATGACCTGTAAAATAGCTGTAATTCATTGCTGTTTCAATGTACTTAAATTTACTAAAACAAAAAAAATCAGCAGCAGGTCTGAAAATGATTTTTTAGCCTGAAAAATGCTAAGCTAGTCAGTTTTTATAAATCAGTACAAACGCAGCAAGACTTTATGTCAAGCTACATTGCAGTAGATGAGCTTGTCAATTTTTCTACATTTTTTTACAATTCATATTTTAAGAGATATTTATACATGACCTTTGGAGGACTGACCATATGGCTTATTGGGATTCAGATTATATTTTACTTTTAAAACAAAGTTGCCTTTGAATTAACATGCAACAGTGAACATGGAAAGGAGTTTAAACGTAAACTAGTTTTACTACAAAATGAATAATCTACATTTCTATCTAAATGAGATTTATCAAAGTCGTGTGCATGGAAGCATTTATAATTGATTTTGCCGTTTTTTTTTTCTTCTATAAAGAATGCTACTGGGTAATGTTCCCAGAAAACCTGGTAATAGGTAAATTTTGACTGTTGATTTTGCTGAAAAATATTATGCACAAATTATGTGCAAGAATATAAAACATTTGGGCAAAATGCTTTTTGTTGTGTTTCCTACTGCAAGTTTTGCAAGGGAAATATGTATTTAAAGGGGCAAAATCTCTGTTGCTTTTTTCATTTGCTCTGCAACAATTTTCTAAATTTGACTATAAACAATCTGGATAAAGGCCAAAGACTCAGGCAGAAATGACTGATGTAACTTCTTATATGGCCAGATAATTTTCAAGTTTTTTTTATTTTTGATTAAGTATCTGGTATGCACGTTCTCTTTTTGGGGGACATTTATTAATCTTGAAAAGGCTGATCTCGGCCCATGAAGATATGGGCTGTCTGATAGGTAAAAATTGATCGATATTTTTCAATCAATTTTTACTGATTTAAACTTTTCGATCGGATTTTTTGAAGGAAGGGTAGCCATATTTTACTAAGTATGGCTGCCTTTCCATTGAAAAATCCCGATTCATTTTTACCGATCAAACAGCTGAGATTTACAGGGGATAAACTCCAAAAGACTGTTTTCCGTTTTTTCCAGTTTATCCCCTGTAGATCTCAGTTGTTTAATAAATTTAGACCCATGACTCTCCCATCTGAAAACATTGTTTATGACAATTGGTGCTACTGAAAACTTTAGAATTGACAATGTTGTTTAAATTAGCAAAATGGTAAAATAGTGTTTAAGTATGGAAAAAAACTGGAACACTTTTCAAATATTTAACCCATTCAATAAACACCCCTTTCTTTAATCTCTTACATGTTCCTCTATTTAGAATAACACATCACAGACAAGTGCCAAGTCAGTCAGGCTTCAGTTAACTGAGTATTTATATAGACTGTGGGAGGAAAGGAAGATTCTATAGAAAACCAACACAGAAAGTAGATTTACATCACTTTAGGGGATATTTATAAAAATTGAACGTTTTCTCCAGGTATATTGATATACCTTTAATTAGGACAAAAATATAGATATCTCCACATCACTCCTCTAATCTCTTCATCAAGTTTGTAGATGACACGATTGTAATGGGACTCATCAATAACAATGATGAGACTCACTACAGGAGCGAGGTGAACCAACTAGCCTCTTGGTGTAGTTTCAACAATCTTTCTTTAAACACCAATAAAACCAAGGAAATTGTAGTGGATTTCAGGAAAAAATGCCCACAACATGCCCCTTTATCCATCAATGGAGCTGCTGTGGAAAGGGTGATTAACACCAAGTTCTTGGGTGTACACGTCACTGGTCCATCAACACATCGTCTTGGCCAAGAAGGCTCACCAACATCTCTACTTTCTTCATAAGCTAAGGAGAGCAAGAGCTTCTACCTCCATCATGACCACCTTCTACAGGGGAGCCTTTGAGAGTATTTTGACTAGCTGTTTCACTGTGTGGTACATGGCCTACACAGTATCCGATCACAAATCTCTTCAGAGCATTATAAAAACAGCTGAGAAGATTATAGGTTCCTCTCTTCCCTGTCTCCAGGACTTACAGTATATAACACGTCACCTTCAGAAAGCCCTCTATTTGGCAGGTGATCCCACCCATCCTCTTCATTGTTTCTTTAATCTGCTACCCTCAGGGAGCAGAATGCACAGTTTAATGGCTAGGATCAGTAGACTGAAGAACAGCTTCATCCACCAGGCTGTAAGAACTCTGAACTCTCTCCCTGCTCTGCCCCTCCCCCTTACTACAAAAACCCCCTCTGCTGCCTACTAGACAAGAGCAATAATACAATTGTGGGTCAATGTGTGTGGGAATTCTGTGAAAAACATTTAAGTCTGTGGCAGGAATGTTCCTATGCTATAGAAAGGCTGTCGTTAGAGAGTTGTGAAAATTTAGACCAGCAGTTAATTACACAGAAAGTTCTGATATTGCATCTAGTACTATACAGTATGGAACAGGATTCATTCCTATAAGGTATGTGATAAATGATGTTATTATAAGTTATAAATTAAGTGTCTGAATATATATATATAAGAGAAGATGAGATTTCTTTCTATTAGCTTGGTACCTTGTGACAAGAAAGAAAAGGGGAATTTACTATCCCCTAAATGTAAGTTATTCTTCTCTACTTTAAATAAATATAATAAGAACTTGGAGGGAGAAGGCAAAAACTGTAAATGGTTACCCTTTTTACTTATATTAGGTCTAACAAAAGGTGACATACATATGTTTCATTAAAGCATTTCTCCTCTTTAGTATATATTGAAATGTCAACACATTTCAGTATTGTTACTGCCAAATATATTTATTTTAATAAAAAAATGTAAATTTGATTTAGGCAAACACTGCTCACCATGCCAGCACAGTTCTAAACTTTAATTTCCTAAAATACAGAACTTTAGTTTTGACAACACCTTAATATTCTGGTTAAACAAGTCAAAAATGAAACTGACGCAATAAAGAATGGAATTTTCCATCACCTCACTTTGATTTTCCATTGTTTGATTTTTGAAATGTTCAAGAAAATGTTGGGGGGGAAACCAACAAAATTGAGCAAAAGTGAAATTCCACCCAGCGATATGTGCTCCAGCTTATTTTATACTAATGAACGGTTGAACCTGTAAAGAAACTCAAGAGAAACAGTACATGTTCCAAGTATTACAGACACAAAAAACAAGGGAAGCTGTGATGAGTGATTGATTGCTTGGATTAAATATGTTTGATTCCTTTCTAACAGTAAAGGCATTGATAATGACATAAACAAAGATCAATTATGAAGTAATTTATCCAGTTGCAAATGTTGTTGTTATAGAGGTATTTTTGTTTCACAATGAGAATAAATTAGCAGCGGGTTGGCCGAGAGTTTTGTTTTCCCTTGCTTTGAATCTAGACAGAGAGAATTTATGCAAACTATTAACTTGATGGACTTGAGGATTAATAACTGAAGGTGAAGCAGGTTGTATTGCCAATATCCAATGTGCACCAGATCATAAAAATGTGATGATCGAGTGCCAACACGAGCTATTCTCCGGCGACAGTACTGGGAAACTAAACAATGAAACATATGCAGGGATGGTGAAACAGAAATTATGCAATTTGCCTGTTCCACTGTATTTCCGACATGAATTTTCCTGTTTTGAATGGCATCTTTGGAAATGACAGTTGATGCTATATCTGTTTTACCAACAAAAATATCTGAATTAAAAACAATTTGGCTAAAACACATACAAAATGGAAAGTCAGTTGAAAAATAGACCTCAAATGAAGTTTCTATTTTTTTTTTATTTGCTTTACTTGAGTATTTTGGTTGAATTAGTTGCAGTGAAAAAAAAAAAAAAACCTGGAATTTTAAAAAAATTGTGGTGGCCCTTAATATAAATATTCTGCAAATTGTGCAATAAACATAACACAAAACATGCCAAAAAATTCAAAACTTCAAAATAGGATGAAAAATGGTATTTTCTTCGCGTCAGATGGGTGGGACTAAATGATGATTGACATTATAGCGTGAAGATGACAGAGAGAAATGCTGTATAAAGGTACATTCTTTTAAAAATACATATATATTTACAAAATGCTTATTTCATTAGTACAACCTAAATTAGTATTAGTGTTTTGAGGTGACAGGTGAACTTTAAAAAATGATCTACCACAATTTCTTTCCCACTTTGTATTTTGGTTTGCAGATACTTACCAGCTTTTTCTATTTTTTCATTAGATTTATTTCTAAAAGTGTTCAGCGCTATTGACACTGACCTGGCATGAATGAATATTTCTAATGGACCGTGATGAGGTGGAGTTCAAAAAATTCCATCAAACTACCAATGAAATGTGTCAAAATATCATCTAACTGGCAACTGAAAACCAGCAAAAAATACAGAAACAAAAAAAAAAACAACTAACATTTCATTCTTTTTTTTATTTGCCATTTTTTTTGTAAATTCAACTGGTTTTAAACTGTGGACTTTAACCTTCTGAGTAACCTTTGTGGATTTAAATAAAACTCAACATTTTTTAACAACTCCCACCTCATCCACTTCTTTGTTTCATGGAACCATTTTGTGATAACTGGAATATGATGGAATGTTGAACTGAAGTCCAGAGTGACTGATATGCCCGTTTATTAAGTATATCTGGTGAGCGTATAAGTTTGTCTAAGTGTAAACATGCAGGGAGTGGAGATTTACACAAGTTTGAAGTGATTTCTCACTGTTTGGCACAAGGTGTTGGAACATGGGGTCTATCAAATATCTTATTTAATTGGATAAAGCACTATGTAGTGCAATTATTTGCGCTTTCTTCACAGATTTTCACAGTTGAATTCACATTGGAGTTTTGGGACAAGAGCAGTCCCCTTTTGAAGAAAAGCAGCAATATAAAGATCACGTTGATATAGTTTGGACTTTGTTTTTGGACTTTTTTTGAATTTTTTGAACTATATTTTGATTGTTTCACTGGTTTGTTCATATAGTTACACAAGTATTCACACACATTGTTGATTTAGCGCATCCATTTTCTTTGTTCCTTTTTCACTTAATTTTTTTGTAAATACTGTTCATAGACAATAAGGAGTCCTATTAAAACCATCTCACCTACAAAACATCCAGTGAGCCATGGCCTTAACAACATGGCTGCTATAACATAAAGTGAAAACAGACAGAAAGCTATACAATTCACAAATTCAGCTTTAAAGACAACATTTGTAACATTTGTTACATAACTACCATGCCAGTCTAAATGGAAAATTTAATTTTTGTATTGTTACTGGTGCTTTAAATAAAATGTTAATGTTTCTGTCAATAAAATTGGCAATAATATGTAAGGTATATCAGATTTTCCATTGCTAATTCCTCCCCCTGACTGGCTTTATGGGGCAAACTGGTCTTTCTGCAATTGTTCTTGATAGATTTCAAGTAACAAATGCTGAAATGATATATACAAACATACTTCCAACGGAAAGTAATAAAATGTTTGTTTTAAAAAATACCTTTTGGCAAGTTTATTTCAGCCAAAGGCAATTATCTTCCAGTAGCAACATGATTGTATTATGATGTAGTATTTATGGGTGTGCCCATTGGATCTTGATAATTATAGGAAAATTCACACTGTATTTGTTATAAATAATTTAAAATGTGAGGCTAAAATAATTGAACATTTTGTACACTTGAAATATATTCAAAACAAAAAATTGTTACCCTGGTAAAAGGCATAGATGAATAAGTTTCTTTTAATAATACATTATTGGTAAAATATTGATTTGAGACTTTTTAGCAATTTTGCCTAGTAAAGAATATTAGATTTTGCAGATTTTTAAAACTGCGTGTCATTTTAAAAATAGCTTTTCAGTTTTGATTTGTAGGTATTTACCAGATCTTTTTTTTAAATTTGATTTTACAACAACATGTTGGCCAAACTGGCCTGGTGTAAACTGTACGGTGATAATACTGTTTCTTTCCAATTTTGTTTTTGTAATCAATGGGCAAAAAATTGCAGGGGAGGGGGTCCAAAAGAACTTTTTTTTTGTGATAAATTCCCCTAGATTCAGTATGGCTCCTGCAGAACCCACAGCCCTAAATTAGGAGGTGCCTAAATCAGTTGCAGTGACTGGGCCTTTTTACCCCTTTGTTGCTGTTATTTGTGTTTTTTTATTATTGTTTTTGTTGCTGGTTTTGGCTATTTTGGTTCTTTGTTGCTGATGTGGCCTTTAACATTTTTTTTTTTTTTTGCTAGTTACTTGGCTTTTTAAGTCAATTATTGCTGGTTAGATGGTTTGTTTAATTTTTACACGTGACAAGTTATTAAAATGTGGTTGAGACTGCCTGGGCCAAAAGACTTTTCAGTTGATTGCATCTCTTGGTATACTTTATATCCTCCCAATCTCATGATTTGACATTTTCACATTAGGGTTACAGTATCACATAAGAGTCATTCAGCTATATTCTGCTATCAGTTTGTTTGGAACAAAAAATTAGTTGTCATGCCGTTTCATCTACTCTGGCACAGGTGAAATTTACTAAATTAAAAAAGTGTGTTTTTTTTTGCCCAAAAATTAGACAAAAAGGTCAAAGCGTATGTTTTTGAACTTTTTGCTCATTTTTAGCCAAATTTTCAGGCAAAAAAGTCAAAAATATACTTTTGACCATTTTCACCTGATTTTCAGGTGATGAACAGGCAAAAAAAAACAAAACTTAGATTTTAGTAAATTTCACCCTTTGGAGGATGTTTACTAAGATCATTTGATCCTTTTCACCAGTTTTCAATGTTTTTTTTATTTCACCACATTTCTGTTTTCACCTAATTTATGTAAAGTTGAAAAAAGTTATCATTAAAATATTGATGTGTTAATGCCAATAAAATTGACATTACTTTCAATGAAGTCCTTTCATATCAATATCAAAGATATTTCCACCAAGGGCTTGGAAAACTTTTACTGCCCCATCTCCATAGGGAATATGGGTTTTTGCCACCTTCACCCAGGCAAACACTAGTATAAGTAACAAAACAAAAAAAGATTATACAGTATATATATATATAAAATTAATTTGTTTCACAAAAAAATGAATATTGTAATACTTGGTGATACGTTAATTACTGGACTAACAGTTTAGATAGACAAGCTTTGGAGAGATACTTTCTATTACAAACCCCAAAATCAGAAAAGTTGGCACGTTGTGTAAATCGTAAATAAAA
>WMED01006555.1:0-18363 GCA_019650415.1 Pipa parva
TTTCATCTTTGAAATTGCTTTTATAGTGGTTTTTTAGAATAAAGGTTTGTAGTCATATTTGCATCAAAATACATTTGAATAATTAATTAGCATTTCTATTATTTAATATAAGTACAGGTGTGCTTTTAAGAAGTTTCTGATACTCTGGTTTCAGTGTTTCAGGGGTCAGGTATGTAGAAATATAAGGATTAGCCCACTCATTGTCATTTTTAGCTAGACTTTTAAAGGTCTTACCCTGTTACCCAATAATACAACCACATAAAGAAAGTCATATGTTCTGTTATGGAACTAATACAGATGCAAAGTGCAAAAGAATATATGATTAAGTGAACCTGGTGACACCATCATTTTTACAGTAATACAAGATGTGCATTCCGCAGAGACGGAGAACAGTAAGTTCTCACTGTAAAGCCCTGCTAGAGAGTTCCCTAATGCCGAGAAGTGTCTTATGATATTCTTTTTGTACAGGAAGAGAGAAGTTGTGTAGCACAGGAATCTTAGGCAGCTGTGTCTGAGAAGTGACTCATTTAAAGGGCACATACACTATGCTGTATGTAGGGGGATATGGCTCTGTTTTTGTGAGAAATATCTCAGTTTCTGTTTTTACAAAATATAAAAAGTAAACGCATTACAGTAATTCTGAAAAATAACATCACATACAATAGCTAAGTGAATGATGGGAAAAAGCCAGGGAAAGGCACA
The DNA here is from genome assembly GCA_019650415.1 of Pipa parva. Lineage (NCBI taxonomy): Eukaryota > Metazoa > Chordata > Amphibia > Anura > Pipidae > Pipa > Pipa parva. The sequence continues at coordinate 703 of WMED01006555.1, forward strand.
GCCATTTTAGAAGGTGGACAAATCTTAAAATGACTAAAATTATTCAGACTATATTAATTTTCTCTCAGTATACCGGGGTACACACAGTCTTAGGGGTCGATTGACCAAAGTGAAAATTCAGCTGTCAAAGTGACATTGCATCACTTTGGGTCACATGATCACAATAAATGTGAATTTGCTACTCACTAAGCAGTGGATTCTCTTACCAAATGATGTAAATGGCATTGGATACGGTTTTGTGCGGAGTGCGGTGTAGTCTGTTGAACAGTGTGTAGCTAAGCATAGTCAAGTGCACATTCCATCAGTCAAGTGCAGTGACATCAGTTTCACAATTTTCAACTAGCATTATTAAGTGAATATGACATCCCTTGGTATGTCACCATATCCCTAGTTCATGTTGTCACTTGGACGGTGTTTATTTTGACTTTTGATTAAACTATTCCATTACGTCACAGCGTAGCCCTGCTAGCATCCCAGTATTTCACCAGTACGCTTGCTAAATATATATGTATGAATTTTTATGCATATTTTATATAGCGCTGTTATCTTTTGCTGTGCTTTACAGAGATTTATTGTTTACTTCAATCCCTCCAACTTTGGAGTTTACCATCTAGTTTTCCTACGTAATCACACATAGGCAGACAGAGACAATATAGTCAGGCCCAATTAACCTGTTATGTTCTTGGATTGTTAGAGTAAATGGGAGTATCTGTAAGGAAATCTATACATGTGTGGGAATAAAATACAGTCTTCGTGCAGACGATGTCACTGAATAGCATTGATTTATATTTCTGTAGCATTCAACATGAAATGATTAATGTTCATCAAACCCTCTGTGCACTACAACCTGAGATTTTGATATTACCAGCTGTGATTTGCTGTATTGGCTTAGTTTGGCCCTTTGCAGTTACAAACTGTTTTGGAACAAGTGCTCCATCCTTCCTTTTTTTTTAAAAAAAAGTTATAACGAACTATAAGGTTATAACATGATATGACATATGGTCAAGTAACATGATTAATAAGAAAGAAATAACATGCTGTCTTTTCTTCTGATGTTCTAACCAAAACCATAAGAGCATATAACCTAAAAAGAGTTGCTTCATATAGTTTGCTTCACACCATAAACTATGACTAAACTGATAGCCTCACTGGGGAGACTCTGGCAACTTAATTGAATGAACTGATATCTGAGACTCCACAATATCTGCTGCAATGATCTATGACTACTGAAACTAGGTAGCCCAAGCTTATGTGCAGTTCTGATATTTGCGTTTATAAAAAAAACAAAAACACTGCACATTCAAACCTGATTCATACTTTTTAGCTTTCCCTAAGGTTAAGGATAGGCTATATGCTATGTTCTAGTTTACTTCATGCTTTAAATCAGTGACAAGTCACTAAAAAGACAATGTCGAACTGTTACCCCATTGACTTGAATATGTAACTGCATCCAACTGTGTTGCATATTTACACAGTGAACAGCATTTAGATAAGTTGCAATTCAATTGTGATTTGGCACTTTGACGTGGTCTTACCACACTAGAACACATCCTTATCCTCGGGACTGTCTGGGATTTATGAGGGACGTTGCAAAGAAAACATTTTCTGTGGTCTCCAGATATAACTTGCACAACACTTTCAACAATTTATAATTTAATGCTATTGTAAGCATGTAAGGCAGTTAAGGCTGACCCTGATTGAACTAAGAAGGGAAAATAAGACTTCTTTTGACTGCAATCATGATTCCTATAGACACAAATGGAAAAAAAAAGGAGAAATAAGCATTTCTTCACAGATGAGATTTGACCTTGCTATTTTGCAGGATTTGATTGATTATTTAAGTCAGCACCCAGTAAAGTGTGGTTTTATACAATGAGTTGTCTTTAACCTCCTTTTACAGAAACAGAAAAAGGAAAATTTGTCTCACATAAAGCAAACGTAGGTCTTACTGTCACGTATAAAGAAAAACAGGCCTGTTACTGACAGACAGGAAGGAAAACAGAACTCATAAATGAACAGGAAGGGAAACAGGTCTCTTACTGACAACCAGTGGTAAAGCAGTCATTTTCCTAACAATTGGGAAGAAAAAAGCCTTCTACAAACAGAAACAGATATATTACTGATAGACATAAAGGAGGAGGTCTCTGTCTAAGAGAAAGAGAGTTCCAAGCAGCATTTTCTTCCTCATTTTCTATCTAATAACTTATTTCATGCACATACAGTACTGTGCAGAGGTTTTAGGCAGGAGTGGAAACAAATGCTTCAAAGTAAAAATAAAAATGTGAATAAGTTATTTGTATTAGTTAACAAAATGCATAATGAATTGACAAAAGAGAAATCTAAACCGAATCAATATTTGGCTTGGCCACCCTTCACTTTCATTACTGCATTTTTTGAAGGAACTTGGCCAGGGGGTGGGGTTGTTCCAAACATCTTGGATAACAAACCACAGATCTTATGGTTCTGTAGGCTCATATCCTTTTGCCTCTTCATATAATCCCAGTCTGAATTGATGATGTTGAGAACAGGGCTCTATGGGGGCCAGGACTCTTTGTTCTTAGTTCCTAATGACATTGGCTGTATGATTTGGTTGTTGTCCTGCTGCAGAGAAAATTTGGAGTCAATTGGACACCTCCCTGATATTGCATATTGAATAAGTATCTGCCTGTATTTCTCAGAATTTAGGACACCATTAACCCTGACTAAATTCGCAACTCCATTTGCTGAAATGCATGCCCCAAACTTACAAGGAACCTCTAACATATTTCAATGTTGACCGGTCTCTAAAATCTGAACTCCTGGGAAAGCATGAGACCATCATTTGTATTGATAAGATAGTTGTGTGCTTTTAGAACCTTCACATTTTTATCACTTTCTTGGAAGGACTGCGCTGAAATGAGAATAATCTTAACAGAAGAAAACTGAGCACTTCCTGCCCCCTTTAAGCCACTCTTACCCCAAGATTCTTGCTAGCCTTGGTCATTCACATAATTACATCTTGATTCTGTCAATGGCCACCGGCACTCACAGTACTTGGGACTTATCCGAAATAAAAGGGATTTTTATGAAACTGATGATGGCTGTTGTTCACACAGAATTAACATTAATTTTATCTAAATAATCAAATAAACCCTTATCCTCTAGAACACCTCCTTACTTCTCAAATAAAGACTTATTTGGATAAGATTCAAAAGAGATAACATGATTTATTGGCACAATTTTGTTAATGAATATAATATACATATCAAATTATACCACAGAAGAATTGGCCATGTATCTTCTTGCCACAGGGGAATTCCTTTGACACATCCTTAGCCAATAATCTAAAGTACTAATGGACTTCATCCTTAACTCACCAAAGTGCATGAACTTTTTTTGCACGGTAACTCTCAGGTTGAGGCCCTCATTGGTTTACATCCTGTATTGTTTTATTTTTTTTCCAGCCACCAGCAATCAAAGTTAGCAAACTAACTTAGCTATACTGTCCTTACAGGGGCTGTGACTCCCTGCAATATATATGCCTCCTCCCAAATAAACTGCATAGTTCTGCACACACACACACCACCTTAATATCAGTTGGCTGCTGGCCATGCAATATAAATAATGCCTACTGTTCTTTTATCTTGAGCTGAGAAGGAAGGTGGACCCCTGCACAGTTATACACACACATTCTTTAACTTTAAGGAGCTTGATTGTTAAAAACAGAGCCAAAAAATACCAAACTCTTAGATCAAAGAAATGGGCATGTATAGTATAGCATTACCAATGCATCCATTTAAAAGGATATATAAATTAAACTGCCCCAGGCTGCAAGCTTATGTACCAGCGCACTACGATACTTTATACAAACTGATTTTGCAGTCATGCATACCACAGGTGCTCCTATGACTTGGTTCTGGGAATTTAAATAGGAAGCAATGGTATTGTGCAACACCTCTGTGTGCTCCCTCCAAAGTAGCCAGTTGTTAGCAGTTCTGGCACCAGCTATTTTTTCTCTCCAGTGATCCAGCTACTGTGTTCTTACAGTTCTGCTGTTCCTGTATCCTCAGTGTCCCTTATTCCATTGTTCCTGTTAGTCCTCTCAAGTCCTCATTTTTTTGCTATTGTTCGACTGCTCATGCTCTCCAGTGTTGCTGTGTATCACAGTAATGCAGCTCCTGCTCATCAGTGCCTGTGTGGTACAATCCCTCTGTTCACAACATCTGTCTTGCTTCCACCATAGTCCATCCATTCTTGTAGGAGTAAAAGGTGAATACTGGAAGCCACTTAAACTCCAAGGGACCATACGGGATATTTATCGACCCTATAACATCACAAACTATAGAGCTAATTTTTATTGGTTATTTTAATTAAAACTAGAGGGCTGCCTTGTGAATAAATGGCGTTTCTCTTTGTCCTCTTTCCAAAATTGTAATATTAACACCTAGTTATCAGTGGCTGTAATGTCAGTGAATGGACTGAGTGTGATATGTGATTTAGGCTATGGGGCCTTTTTTATTTATTAGCACAATAAAAATTCACTATCATCAGATTTTTCTAATAAAAAGTTCTGCAATTTTGTCTCAATAGCTGCTGTTTTTATCTGTCATTTCAACTAGCTGAGAATTTACATCTTTAAAAACTCATCCCTATAGCCCGGACACTGGTCTCCTTTATTTACTTATTCCATACTCCACACAGACTATTTTGTTTTGCACCTTAAACAGTAATAATTAATAAATAATAATTCAAAACTGCTCAGCTACAAGACAGCCAGCGTGTCCCAGGCCTAAATCATCAAAACATGTATATTAATTATACAAAGACACCAGGGACAAATAAATTACAACCTAATTCAAAACTATTACATTGTAAAGTGAAATGACAGCACCAAAATAGTAACAAATTGTAAGTAATAATTCAGCAGCAATGTATCAAAAACCTACCTACCTGGCAACAATGCTAAGTAAGCAAAAAGCCTAGGTCAGTTTAGAAGTTAGGATCGTTGGGTATTTACCTCTATTTATACTTTTTAGACTTTTAATAACAATCATCAGTGTTTGGAGGTGTTTGCGAAGGTTATCCCGCACACTGGCAGTTTTAGTCTAATGTGTGGTTTAATAATTGCTGTAATGATTGCATAATCAGATGAACAGAATGCATAAAAAGTGCACAAAAACTTAATGAATAATGAAAATACAAGAGCTAATATATAATGCATAGTTGTTATTTTAGATTAACATTAAAAAAAAAATCTTTAGAGAATTTACCCTTACTTGCTAATGCAGAAAGGTTTCTGTAAAAATGAGCATAATGAAGTTATGGCATCCTTACTAGCAGACAGCTATTCAGCCTTTACTTTAAAATACAAGTATAGTCAGCTTTCTATGTAGAATTGCTCCAAACAAACAAGAAAAATAATGATCTCCTTCTCCTCTGATGTGCAGGGGCCTCTATTCTTTAGCGTCTCAGTCTATGTCTGTCACTTTCCTATTTTACAGGGCTGTGTAACAGTTTGGCACTTTATCAGTGAAATATAATAATAATCTAATGTGTTCGATTATGCAGTCAAACTTTTATAGTACATTATTTCATCTCAAACCCCCTGATCTAACCTAAGAGGCAGTATATCTCAGTAATATTAAAATAAGCTGGGTATCAGTCAATCAGATAAAAGGAACATAACTATCTCTTGAATGTAATGTTCCCAAAAGGCACCATTTGTGAAGAAAACACCATGTACCATTTACATGGTCATAAAATAAATGAATGAAAATGAAACTGTGGCTACAGTATTAGTTTATTGCAGGTCAGGTAATGTAGGTAAGAGAGAAGCTAGTTTTACTAAAGTATTAAGATATAGGAAACTCTTGTTAGGTAGTAAACTACAGACTTAGGTGGGTTATTCTCTAAAGTCTGAATTTAACTGTCAAATTCTCAAACAGCAGATTCCCACAGCAAATCCGCAACTGTGTCAATTTTCCCATTGTAAAGTTGCAACTGCGACAATTTTAAAGTTGTGGCAGCGACTACATTTCCATAGTAAATTTCCGACTGTGACAATGTTCTCATTATAAAAATGCAACTGTGACAGTAGCAGTCTATTGAGACTGTCTTTAGCTGGCAAATTCATACCTTTACATGACAATTTAGACTTTAGAGAACAACCCCCTTAGCCTCAGTGGCCTTTTTGTTAGATATTTGCAGCAAAGACATTTCATTTAGCTTTGATTCCATTGACAGCCGTCTAGTAGTATTTACCTCCAGCGGGCTTCCCAGCCTGGGTTTTTGAGACACTCTCAGGTCAGGGGACCTAGTTTATAAATAGGAGTTCCCAAGAAGTAGCAGGTTTAGCATAGTTTAGTGAAGGGGCTGTCCCTAAACAATTAAGTGGATATCAAATAGGGCTACTCAGTGTCTGAGTTTGGGTTTCCGCTGAAGACTTACTTCCTGGCAAGGTCCCCTTTCTCGGCCCCATCAGGGTGCTCCCTCAGAGGCTTATTCCACTTGTGCTGTGTAAACGCTTCTGTTCTTCTGTATGCATTTCTTTTTACAATAAAAGTTACATAAAAATTGTTAAAATGATAAATCTTATCCCTAGGATTACTATAGTTTGGGCTATAACTTACACTATATGCATAACACATTCACATCTAAACATTTAAAATTTCACTTTTATAATGCCTACCATCCATAAAATGTAGTATTTGAAAATGGGAGGAAGATACACTGTATGTTTCTGTGGTTTCAATAGTCACAGTGATTTATTTTACAGCTACATTCTGGCCTTGACTTCTTAATTTGGAGTAAGAAAGTAGTAACAACTAGTAGCAAGAAGTAGTGACTTTTGTCACTAACTTTAGATATTATTTCTTTAAGACCTGGTCTAAAGAGATGTTCTTCAAAGGGTAGTTTGACAAAGGGGAACCCTGATGAAATGAAAGATAGTAGACAGAGGGGGTTATTCACTAAGGTGCAAATTCAACTGTCGAATTCGCAAACAGCGGATTCCCATAGCAAATCTATGACAATTTCCCCATTGTAAAGTCACAACAATTTTTTATTGTTAAGATTGCAACAAATAAAGTTGCGAATGCGACAATATTCTCATTATAAAGACGCGACTGCGACAGCAGCAGCCTGGTGCGACTGTCTTTATCTGGCAAATTCGCACCTATGTGCAACAATTCGGACTTTAGTGAATAACCCCCAGAATCCAAGCATGAAAAGGAGTCACATTCTGGTAAGCATTGGCAACTACCAGTGAACTAGAACTGGTAAATCTGAAGCAAGGCCTGGGTTAAAAAGGCAAAACATCATTAATGCTGGGGGAAAGAATAGAAACAACATGTATTCAGAGCAAATAAAAAAAAATATATAACAAAAGAAAGGTCTAATTGATATATAAAAATGTATAGTACTGAGTGCATTTACTGTACATACTTTTCATTTGGCCAACATTTCTGTGTCCCAGAAATTTTTTACAGTTGGCCTTATATAATATTTGAATTTTCTGAAATAATGACTTGGGTTTTCCTGGGGAGTAAGCCATAATCATCAAGATTAACATAAATAAACACTTGAAAGTTCACTCTGTTTGTAATGACTCTATATAATATACGAGTTTCACTTTTTCAATTGAATTACTGAAAAAAAAAAACAACTTTTGGCTGATATTCTAATTTATTGACATGCACCTGTATATTTAAATCATTATGTAGGGCAGTCTGTTAATTTGTTACCCACAAAGGAACCTGACTACTGGAAAAGGCTGGGTACATAAAGGGTTATATAGTATAGGTTAAGCAAGTCATTGTTTATACTACAATTACGTTACAACAGGCATAAAACAGTTCGCCATATTTTTGGGAAAAAGGAACTTAACAACATTTCCTTCTTCTTTTTGACACTGTGGTTCTTTGCAACAGGAACTGCAAGTTCTTCAAGTGATTTATAGGCCCAAAACAAAAAAAGAGAAATGCACAATTCTACAGAACAGAAATACGGGAAATCCATAGCAGGAACTAACTGTCTGCCAGTGTCTCAACTCTTTACAAACAATGCATAACAAATAGTGGGATTTTGTGGGCATTGTTTACACTGAGTCTGTGGCATTAAATACAGTAATGAAAGCATACATGACATGGTTAGCAGAATGTATATAAGGCAAGAACAAAGAATAATAAGAATGCATTTGCAGTCTTTGGAAATGTCTGAACTCTCTACATTCAAAGCATATGGCCTTTATGCATAAACACTCTTAATGTATATAATGTAATAACAAAGACTTGTCATACATTGGGAGTATTTAGTGTAAACGGTTTGTGCTCAAGCAGAGAACAGGCAACTAACCACATTCTGTACCACAAGACCTAATCTCTGTACAGCAGTGACAAAGAAGGAATGCACTAGGCCAAAGCATGAAGATTAAACTTGGTGAAAGAGCAAGAACATGTAGACAGACCAAAGTTTGCAGGTTTTTTTTTTGCCCCACAAACATCAAATTCAAGAAATAGTTCCCTGGCTCAGAATGCTGAACTGGCCATAAAACACATACACAGAATGAAATAGAATAAACAATCTGTGCATGTGCTGTCTGGTCAGATCGGCGAACTGAACCAAGGAGGCAGGTAGTTTGTGACATTACAAGTCACATACAGGGGAGGAAGGGAGCTGCAGCCAGCAGTTTTCATCTCACAATCCTGTGCTGTGGATCGGGAGATATAAGCTGATCGAACAGCAGTACACTTAGGGGGGAATTCACCATAGTGCGAAGTGAGGTCCGGATCCTTCGCATCACTTCACACAGACTGTTATGCACTCGCTGATGTCCGCATGCAGGACATCAGCGAGCACATAACTGTCTGTCTGCCTGTTCGACAAGTGCATTCTCCATTTAGTTAATACTGAGAAGTGAATTTGCAACTATTTTGGCAATGCGACTCAAATTGTAGTAAGGTAAACTCACACTTTAGTCAATAGTGTACTGCTGCTAAAATGATCAAGTTTTGTTTCTCACAACTGATCTATTTTAAAAGAATAAGGAAAAAAGCAAAACAACGTATTGCGAATCCTTGTACCTGTTACACAAAACAAATGAGAAGCACTCATTTTTATTTCATATTTTCTGAGAATGCCAGTTCTTTACAGGCAGCTTTATTAACCTTGATATTTTGAGCATTATACAGTGCCCTCTGGTGGCCAATCCATCAAAATAAAATAATTTAGTCTTAGAAAATCTGAGACACTAGAAAGTACACTTAAAATCTATTCCTAGTAAAAAAAAACAATTACAGAGCAACAGCAAACAGGAGAATTTCATGTGCAACCACAGGAGGGATCTTTTAAAGAAATACAGAGGGCTACCCAAGCTACTTTTTACACTGTTACTGGAACAGCATGGTACATAACATGGATTCCTGGAATCTGAGTTAGGGTAGGTATTTATATTCCTCATTAGATTTGAAACAATTTCTGGCAACTTATATACAGTATGCATACAAATTAGGATCATGCACACCTCTTTATATCAGCATTGCCTGGGTTCAGATCTTTCAGTCCCCATTCTACCTCTGCAGCTTAAAGAGCCAGAATTACATGAACAGAAATTTACCATAGATTACTGCACTTACCTGATTGTTACCAGATTTTTTTCTCCATTTTATGGTTTTGCTTTTTGCCTGCCACTGAACTTTAATTCAGGCACCATCAGTCTAAGCTCTCCACATTTTAGTTTTACAAGATACACAGCATTGGCAGACGAGTCTACCCAATGCCAAAGATGCTAAAAGGTGGAATTTATGCAAAACATGGAGGGAGCCAATGTTTTTATTTGATAAGGCAAGGCAAAACACCAATATGTTTTATGATGGCAGCAAAACCCATCTTGGATTTATATTAAGAAAAACAAAAAACTTTTATGACTTAACATTTGCTAAGCTGTTATGGTTAAAACACATAAATATATGTAATTCCTTTGAAGGTTTTCCCTTCCATCTCTGGGGAAAATGTCCCACAGAAAGGGACATAGAAGTACATCACACACACTGCAGGGTCACTTTGATTTGCTAAATGTACAGGGCTGTGTATATAACCAGATAATCATAACCAGTCATTAAAGCATTATGGGGAGCACTGCTGCCATACAGCACAAACTTTCTGGAAGGGGTAGGTGTGGAGGCACGAGAGTCATTAAACAGCTTACTCCAACAGCAGAACAGGCCCAAAGACATCTGTTTAAACTCTACAGTACAGTCATGTTCTGGTATAAAATCTGCACATTCTCCTAAATTGTAAACAAGTACAAATCAATTCCATTTCTTCCGAAATACAAACAGGTGGTTTATTAGTTCCTTATAAACCAGAGTATTCACGTACAAGTATAAAGCTGATGTCATAGTCCACCTTGGGTGTTTGGAGTCTTCCCCATTATCTTTTTTGAGCACTCGAGAAGTGCATTGTGTATGTCTTTGGCACAGGAGATCTGAGATTTGATCATGCTCAAATATTGGGTATAAGGAAGGCTTTCAGTCTGTATTGCATCAGGTTTAGTAGCTGTAGGCACCAGTGTTGGAGAGTGCTTTGCACTGTCATAGCTCTGGGAGAGGCACTCATAGGCTAGACGCTGTGAAAAGTTTAAAGAGAGACTCAGGTTAGCACAAAAAAAAAAGGTACAATTACTCTACACAATCTAAACAACAATCTAAACACTTCTTCCAGTGCCCCAGTCTACAACACAAACAAGTTATATAGATTTATAACATTATGTCATCATTGCAGTATCAATGGCTAAAGCTAGGGAAGTATCACACCTGGCATCTGTCTTTTCCCTGTACCACCTGAAAATCCAGCCACAATTATTTCTCAGATGGAAAACAGCTGTGGATAAACTGTCAAGTGTAAGGCTAAGATATCAATGTAAGTAAATGGGGGGGCTTCAGATGGGCAATCTGTCAGCCTGGTTTGACACTGCCATAAAGCAGCCTGCTCACTGTGGAATTAGGAGCAACAAGAAATTGTGTAAAAGTTCTCTAATGGACCACTAACACCAGAAATAGATTATCACTGAACTGGAAATTTAAATTTATGTTCCTCTCATTGCAAATATCTTTATAAACTGTACATGGTGATATAAACAAATAATTTTTCAAACTAAAAAAAAGCCTAATTTTTCCCATTTTCTGAATATGTAACTTTTGTTTTTTTTAGTTAGTAACAAATTAAGCCACTAAGACACCTGGCCCATTGCATCTGCTTTCCAGTACTAACCAAATCAAAGTTTCCATTGAGTCCTTTAAGATTCAGCTGTATCTTTTTCGTTTGTATTGTGCATGTACATGGCATCAGTAACACAGACGTCATGGGCATGATTTAAAATAGAACACACATCTGTGAATAACTTTCAATGCTGCACACATAAGTTCTGCAGCTATCTTCTGCGATATTCTTATAGAGTTAGCTCACAAATCAATTATTCTCTGCATAGCTTAAGGCCAAGCTTCTTTGCTCACCACAGTCTGTTTACTGCTTGGCTGCTTGCCTCACTCACAATCCTGTGTTCCACCACATCACTTCCTGCTCCCCTCCGGGATTATATTGCTGCACCAGCCTACCAGTACATATTGTGTAATAACCATAACACTGCTGGACTACAACTCCCAGTATATTCTGAAAAGATGAGCTTAGATTTGTAACCTTAAGTGGGGAGGGGAGGTTGGGGAGCAGCTCAGATGTAAAATTCAGCAGTAGTCTTAGGAAAGGTCACAGGTTAGGCCTGTAACTCTAGAATTAATGATTGGCTGTCCTGATCTCACCACTCTCATGAATTACATACGCATTTAATTGGCTATATAATCAGACTTTATGGATCTATACACTATAAGAGTTTACTGTGACAAGCATTATATTTAAATCGCCCTAGGTCTTTTTTTTGCCCTAATAATGAGAAAATTTGAGCAAATACTGTAATTCACTCCATACTCTGAATTAAGTAAAGATACTTAAGTTTCAAATTCACAGTTTCAATGACCAATAACCCACACAACTTAATTTAACAACCCTCACCAAACAAAGTTCCAGCTGGTCACAGAGAGCATAAAACTCCTCAAGGCTTTTGTCAAATCTTTGCACCAGTCCATCTGCACTTTTCCTGTAAAAGGGATGTATACATTAATGAATACGGAATTACACATTTTGTTCAAACGCAGTTATCTCCCTTCTGCCATATAAAATTATATTGTGAAAACTGGCCCACAGATGCATTTTTTTCCATGATAGAATGCTGGGTGCAAAACAATGGAAGTGACTGCTGCAGGTGAAGCAGGTAAGTGAATGTGGGGCCCAGAGCAGGCTGCTACTAGGCCTTTTTCTCTTTTTGCTGCTTTTCTAGCAGGTGAATAAACACATATGATGAACAAATATAATAGGGCTTGGCCTTAAAGGTACTATATTCTTTGTTTCTACTTGCGCCTTAGGACAGGGCTACACTGTCTGTTTTGTAGCAGAGCTAATTGTAATTACACTCATTACTGTCTATGGTGCAAAACAAAGTGGCATCTGTGGTTTATCCCACAGGAAGCAATGGTTATTATTTTTCCAGTACATCTACAAAGTAGCTGTTTTGGCCTTGGCCATAACTGAAGCACTCCGATGATCATTAGGATGCACTAATGAATACAATGGATTGTTTGTAGCCCCACAATCTGAAACAGAGCCAGCACTTTCCATTCCAACAGGGCCCCAAAAGTAGTGCAACTCTGAGCTTTTACAAGCGGGAGAATAGTGATGTTATAAAAGGCTACATTGCGCCAGTGATACTGCCATGGAGAGGCATGTCAGCTTATGCAGGTTCTCTGGTTAAAAGAGAAGCTTGATTATATTTGTAGTATTTAGAATATATAGCTTGTAAGTGACATCATGTCTAAATCCAAGCCCACACTAGCATTTTCCATTGCTGGTAAAAAGAGCAGGTTTACTCCCTATTAGCAGCCACAGTATGTCTTTCAGTCAGGAATTTTCACACTGACACTTCCATTAGTAACAGGGCCACAGGTTATAGAGCAATAGGGTTTTTCTTTTACAGCACTTTAAATGGCTAGTGTGGCACTCTGGCCTAATGAAGAGCTTAGAGAAGTTGTGTTTTGCAACTATCCAGCTTTACCTGCACAACAATGTTGAAGCATGTTTTCACTATTTCATTTTTTTAAATTATTTTCTGTTTTATCACATACATAACTGTCACAAACCAATGTATGCATGCTATTAGAGCAACAGAAATTATTGAAATTATTCTATGTTAGAACAATAAATTCTGAACTCAGTATAACACTATGGCTTGTAATCCCACTGCTACTATTTAATCCTTGGTAGGACTAAGGGGGTTATTCCCTAAAGTCCAAATTGCTGCATATAGGTGCGAATTCGCCAGATAAAGACAGTCACAATAGGCTGCAATTGTCGCAGTCGTGTCTTTATCATAAGAATATTGTCGCAGTTGCAACTTTACTATGGGAAAATTGTCACAATGTTAGCTTTAAAATATTGTCGCGACTTTATAATGGGGAAATTGTAGTGGATTTGCTATGGGAATCTGCTGTTTGCGAATTTACACCTTGGTGAATAACCACCAATATCTGTTTGAAAGGCTTTTGTACTATTGGACTTTTGCCCATTTAATGGCCTGGATAGTTTATATTATAGTCCCTAGCATGCAGCAATTTTTAAACCCGTCTAACATTACCTTTAATTTGTTGGACTGCAATGAATGTGTTATAATGATGTCATCCGAGACTAAAAACAGTTTTTGTAGACAATAAATCACACCCAAAAAAAAAAATTGTGTATACTCACTGTCCATTATCTATATTTGTATTCTGCACAAGGTTCTGGGCTGCTATCTTCATAAGATTCTAATAAAAAAAAAAAACAAAAGAAAGGATTTATAATTGTTTACAAGGTTACTCAACTAATATTATTTAAAATGAGTGAGTGAAAAAAAGTTATCTTGCCACATTAAATGGCACTTTCCATGATGCTTTACTATACTTTCCATGGACTCTTCACTATGTTTTTAGAGCCTCTGGGATTCCAGTTCCTCACAGTTTAACAATTGACAATTTAATTTAGGCTAAGTTCACACAGGCTAATTTTCTTCTGGCATTAAAAAAAAGCACATAGCGAAAAAACACAATCACACTAGCGAATTTTCCGATGCACGCGCAGGCACGACTTATCAATGTCTCCTCACTACCTCAGCACTTTCCCTGACATGTGACTGCTATTGTTACATTCCTATTGTTAATAAACCTGTGGCATTTTTACGTTGCAATTTATATGGTCGAAAAAATACAGCAAGTAGCTTCCTAGTGCATATTCCTCTCTATGAAATGCTAGCGTAATGCACAGCTAATAGGCATTACTTTCAATGTGTTTTTACGACCATGTATTCTTGGCACAAAATTTGCCCATATGAACCCAGCCTTAAGCAAAGTGGTAAGGTTATCAAATTCAAATTGGTATTGTAATGCCAAGAATTAAGTCATTCTAAAAGATTAAAAAGCAAATACAAACCAACCATTAGTTAATTTTCCAACTTTATCTATTGTGTGTATAGCAGTAGTGAAACAAGGGGTGAATCTATAGGAAACACGGTTCTAATTCAGCATATTTTTCAATAACAGACATGGGGGAGATGTATCAAGTGGCACTAATGAAGAAATGGCCAAAAAAAGCTATTACATGGATGCAAAATAGCTATAAAAATGTCAAAGGGAAAATATCAATAATAACCACAAGATATCACTATTACCAACCTTTTTTTTTTTTATGTACTTAAATGGACAGTAACACCAAAAAATGAAACCATCACAAAAACAGTTGCCCAGTAGTCAATCTACACTTCCAACAATTCTAAATTGTGCCCATGAAGTAAGATATTTAGCTTTAAAAATGGGCTGGGTGAGGTCTGCTTCACAACATGTATGATAGCAGTAAATTTAAACACAAACAAAAAACAATAACATTAACAACTTCTACTTCAAAGAAAATTTTTACAATTGCTGTATTTTAAAAACTATAGAAATTGAAAATGAAGTACTACACAAAGCAAAAATTTGTTGGTGCTTAACTGTTTACTGAACAAGAAAACGTTTCGAGGGGGAGGGGGTCTTGACTCTTCCTTTTCAACATTGTTTTTCTTTAGCTAAAGTACCCTCTGAATATGGATTTTCTGTATTTAAATAACTGCTCATCTTAATGGAATTTTTCATTTTTTGGGGTTACTGGTCTTTTAAAAAGGGCAGTAACAGGAGAAAAAAAATTACATTTGGATTAGCATGACAGTTATTCCTATATAGTATCTGCATTTCTAATTCGTATCACTTGATATTTGTTTTTCCCATTGTTGATTGCAGATATTTTATCTGGTGGATAAACAGACTTTTTCAGTTCTATGGTATTGGACTTGAACAAATCTTGCAAACGTTTTGAAAGAACAGAAAAAATATATAGTAAGAATTAAGGCATTTTCATGTAAATTTTGGAGTCAGATTTTCAAACTTAAAAGAACTGATACATAAAATTTACATAGGTAATGCAAATGTATTCTAATGGCTTCTGGCATTAGCTACAAACAGCTTCACAAATGCTAATCAGTGTATTCATATGGCATTTGCAGAGCTTGTTCTCACTACTGGGCTTATTCAAAGTGAAAATTCCGACAGTGGATGTGAATTCTCACCACTTCGGGTTGCTACACTCTGAGGGGGTTATTCATTAAAGTCCGAATTGTTGCGTACAGTGGCGAATTCGCCAGATAAAGACAATCTCAACAGGCTGCTACTGTCGTAGTCGCGTCTTTATAATGAGAATATTGTCGCAGTCGTGACTTTATTATGGGAAAATTGTCACAATATTAACATTAAAAAAAATTGCAGCGACTTTACAATGGGGAAGTTGTAGCGGATTTGCTATGGGAATCCGCTGTTTGCGAATTCGACAGTCAAATTTACACCTTAGTGATTAACCCCCCCGATTGTCTACTCCTTATTCATTAAACAAAGGAATCCCATAGCGAAGACACGACTGCAACAGTAATTGTCTCTTGTGTAATGTGGCGTAGTCAGTCAGTAGTCCTGCCATCAGCCCCCTGATTTGTCACTTCAGCCAGGTGAAATAAAACTGCAGAATTTGCTACTGTGACGTGCGACTCCATGAATAAGAAAGTTAGCTTTGTACCTGCACATAAAGTGGTGTAAAGTGCCCTGTAGGCCAGGGGCTGTCGTAAACTGGCAAATTAGTCCACATTGCAGAGTTTGCGTAACTATTCGCCCTTTCATAAAAAATAACCCCCAAATATGTATCTGCTAGCGCTGAAAGGCGTTGAAGCAAATGCCTGCTTTGTTTTTTATCCCAAACATTACTTTTCATTCATTCTACACACTACCATGGCCATCACAGAATAAAGGCATTTTCCTCTTTAGAATGAATGAATGAAAAACCATGTTATTGGTCTATTGTCCTACCACAAAGTCTGTCTCATCTACACATACTGTGCTAGGGGGTCAGTTCAGGTAGCCCACTGCCTATTCATACTCTATATACTATAAACAATAAACACAGATACCTGCAGACTTTCCTTTAGCTGGGGGATAAGCATTCTGTACCTCTGAACTGGATCGAAATCCTGCTGCTGCTGCTGGAGGCTGAGCTGCTGCTGCTGCTGCTGCTGCCCGCCTGGTACCCCTGGCCCAGGGCCGAGCGGAGCACCCGGAGGTCCGTTTGTCTCCCGGGCCTGAGGAGTTTGAGACTGATTGAGAAGCATCGCCATTACAACGTAGAAATCATACACTACGCGATACTACAGAAGCAAGTTTGTAATAGGCGAAATGAGCTGTCAGTTAACTTGAGGTGGGCAGGCTTAACCTGCTATCAAACGTACAGGCGGAAAGAGTCAAGCCTAAATAACGTAGTCTGCAGCCAATCGTGGCGATGGGGCGGAGTCTTCAAATGAAAACGTCACAGCTTAAAAGAACAGTTACACACACACACACACAAAAAAAGGAAAATGCCCACAAGTGCCTTGAAAAACCAGTAACACACAAAATCCCCATCTAAACTACTATTTAAATTGGCATGCCAGATATTCAAATACAGCCCATATAAAAATGTTATCTTGGAAGTTCAATTTGTGAATTTTATTGCTATCCATCTGTTCTTATGCTTACTGATAGATGTCATGTTATTAAAAAGACCTTATCCAGTCCCATTGTTATGTTTTTTTTTTACATAAAACATAAACTGCAAATGTGCCCAAAAGGCCAATTTTTAAAGCGAAGTAGCTAAATATCTTCCTTTATAGAGAAAATGTAGAATTTTTGGAAGTGTGGATTGAATATACATTAGCTACAAAGGAGTTGAAAGCGCTTTTATTTTTTGATGTTACTGTTCTTTTAACAGTAAGATAGCCAAAAGTTTACTTTGTAATTTTTTTTATTCTAGGTTTTGTATTGATTCGAGAATCTCAATTTGAGATAATCATTGGAATTTCTGTGGATTTGCGTTCGGCTCACTTCGCAAATGGTATTATGCGCCCGCTGATGTCCTGCACGCGGACATCAGCGAGGGCATTAAAGGGATTCCCCTCCTGGCGAAGAGACTCGAGTGCTCTCACCGGGAGGGGAATCC
>WMED01006556.1:4127-18363 GCA_019650415.1 Pipa parva
TCACTCAAGTGCTGGAGCAGCCTTTAGGGATTAACACACCACAAACAGCGAGTTTCCTTTAAATTTAACGTTCATTTCAGAAAAAAAATGAATTTCATGCACAGCCTTTCTTTGGCAAAACAAAAGTCAGTTGAAAAACACCCCATTTCAGGGTAAAAAGTCCTTGATCAAAACAAAGTGGGCAACTGCACCCCATACAGTTTTCATTATCAAATACAGAATACCTTCCCTTCTCCTGGGATGTCTCCTTGGGGTTACTCAGTGCTACAAAGCTAAGTTTATTAGAGTCTTTAACCACTAGTCTGTAATGGTTCGGTACCAAGATGTAAGGAGAAGGAGGCCACTGGTAGATACCTCACTGAACTTAGCACTAGCTGTCCTTAGGACGCGGAGTCTAAGGTACTCTCCGGTCTTCACCTTTAACCCCCGCAACGGGGTACTGGACTCAACTGCCGAGAGTACCCAGGTCGCGGCCCCTAAGTCAGCTGTGGTACGGCTTGGTCTAAGCACAGGACACAAGAAATGGACACTGGAACTGGATACAGGACTAGACTCTGATAGCAGGACACTGATGAAGGAATCAGGACTCAGGACTTAAAGTGCAGGACTAGGAAACTATAAGCAGGAAAAGCGAAGCGTTGGCAGGAATGCTGTAACAGGTTTTCACTTTAATTATATATACACAAAGCCCACAATACTAAGGCAGAATTATACTTTTAGTATCTTCATAATCGGGCGCTGGGACTGGAGCGCGTCTGCCTTATATAGGCAGAGAGGCAGGCGCGCTCCTGCCTCCGAGCACACCAGGTGCGCACCCCATGATGTCACGGCAGCCACGTCACCCGCTCATGTGCACAAAGCGCCAGCAGTGTGCGGCGTGCGCGCACTAGCAGAAGAGACCCAGCGTTGGACCGGACGCAGGTAAGTTTTCCTTACATAGTCCCTATTTCTTCCAAAAAGGATTTTTAGCCACAGCATCAACTTTCTGACTTCCAACTCCAACCACCCCGAACTGCCTCTCCCAGCTGCCTTTTGATCAGACTGTAGCCTGCAGCTGGGATGATTTACAAAACCTGGACTGAACTCCAGAAGTATGTCTGCATAATTGGGGCAAAATACCTCCCCTCAAATACAACACCCTCACAGCTGCCTCTAGCTAATTGCAACATTTTCTTTCATTAGCAGATTTTGATTATTTGTAGAACAGGACTAATTACAGGGATTATCCAAATATTCTCATCTTGCCAATACTATATGCAACTATAAATTTTTGCCTAATTGTTATTACCTACTAAAAATCAGTGCATTTGGACAACCTTATTCTTCTATCCATATAATGTAAGTAGAATTCCAAATGTGTATGGCAGAAAGAGAAAAGAGTTTGTGACAATAAAGGGAAGTATTGATGTGTAGTCTGCAAAGCTGGTTGCTTTCGTAGGAGTGCAGTTGACGTTGAGGAAGGTACGAGCATACGAGTGAGAAAATGTAGGGAGGGGTAACAGAATGAAGTGCCTTAAATGTCAAAATGAGAACACTGTAAATGATTTGTTTGCTTACAGGTAGCCATGGAGCAGAGAGATTGGCAAAAATGGTGTCCCCTCTGGGAAGAGAGGGAGTGAATTCTAGCAGCAGAATTTAGGATAGACTGGAGCGGGGTGACATGGAAAGCTGGAAGGCCAGATAGTACATTGCAGTAGTCCAAGCAGGATAGGACAAGAGAATGCATGAGGGTGTTAGCAGTGGAGTGAGAGAGAAAGGGTCGAATCTTGGCAATGTTAAGAAGGAAAAATCTACAGATTTCAGCAGTGGTGGAGATGAATTTAGAAAAGAGCAGAGTCAAAAGTCATCCCAAAACAACGTACAAAGGTTACTGGGTTGATAATTGCACCATCAACTAGAATGGAAAAGACAGGAACGGGTCCAGTTCTGGGTGTAAAAATAATCAATTCCCTTTTAGCGAGATTTAATTTGAGCTGGTGCTTGGCCATCCATGAGGAGATTGCCAGGAGACAGCTAGAAATTTGAGTTTGTATTTCAGGTGTTAGCACAGGAGTAGATAAGTGAATTTGGGTATCATCTGCATACAAGTGATACTGAAGACCAAATGAATTGATAACATCACCTAAGGAAAGAGTGTACAGGAAGAACAGGATGGGTACTAGTCCCGAGCCTTTAGGCACCCCCATTCTAAGTAGGACAGGAGAAGAGTTGTCATTAGCATGGAAGACTAAAAAGGAATGATCAGAAAGATAGGAAGGCAGTCAAGATGCTGCTTGATTACACACCCCAAGGGCATAGAGAATTTGAATAAGAAGAGAGTGATTGAGTGTCAAATGCAGAGAATAGGTCTAGGAGAATTAGAACAGAAAAGTGACCCTTGGCTTTGGCAACCTGGAGATCATTTGCAAGTTTACACAGAGCAGCCTCTGTAGAGTGCCCTGGCTTAAAAGCAGACTGCAGGGGGTCCAGGAGATGGTGCAAATGCAGATAGTTAATAAGATGGGTGCAGACAAGACGTTATAGAAGTTTAGAAGCCAGAGGCAAGAGACAGGACAGTAGTTACTGAGGCATGCAGAGTCCAGTGTAGCTTTTTTAAGGATTGGTTTAATACAGGCCTGTTTAAATGAAGAAGAAAACGTTTTAGAGGACAGGGAAGAGTTCAACAGCTGCATTAGAAACAGCACAAGGACAGAATCACAGAACTTAATTAAAGAAGAAGGCATGGGGTCAAGTAAGCATGTAGTAACACGGGAGGAAGAGAGAAGTTGAGAAACTTCATACTGGGTAGCAGGAGAAAAGGAATTCAATAGATCATACAGATATGATCAAGATATGCACCTGAGGAGGGATTTTAAGATCCTAAACATGTGCCAGCACATGAAACTAAAATAAATGAACTGCTAAGTTTAGGCTAACTGTCTCTTTCTGGATCTTTATCAACTGTACCAGAAACATGCAGCAGACATTCTGGGGCATTTTTCACCTCCCAATTACTACAATTTGCTAATACTGAAAGCAAAGTTAATTGTCTATATGAGCTAAATAGCATTATAGTGAATTGTCTTCAATTATATTTACACACAATATGAATATATTAATATTAGAATGAAAACTGTCACTATTTTGTTGTGTTTTGGTCACCAGTATTGTCACATAAATTACAACAATTGTTTTTAAAGTTAATTTTAATAGTTTAATAGTTTGATGGTTGAAAATTCTTAGCTCATGTTGGTACTCGGTCTCCACATTTGCTAAGTATCTTGAATGAAATGTCGCCAGAATAGTAATAGGAACCTTGTTCTAAGCCTCCCAATTCACTATTTGTACTTGCCATAGTTGAACCTGCGTATTCGTGCCACTATGGCTTGGGTAAATTGCCATTTTGACACATGAAGAAAAGGAGGATATTTGTAAAAGTTGAAAAGATTTTCAACCTGTTGTCACATTTCCAGCCAATAGATGTGAAGTGGTGTGTAAATATATGTAGTATGTGTCCTGTCTTGAATTGTGAATGAATTTCGCCACATCACAGAAAATAAGAATCATTGATAAATATACAAAATTGGAGGAGTTATGAATTCTCACAAATACAGACAATCTGTACTTGAAGAAATATGAGGAGTGTTTGAAAATACCTTTAAATTTGGTAAAGTAAAATATAAATACATTATTTTAAAGCTTTAAATGAGAGGTTCTGAATCAGATTACAAAATAATGCAAAACAGAAGCATTTGCACTTGAATCTTACTTTCACCCTCATACTTTCCATGCCCATTGTTAAAAGGGGTAATACCTGAATTTACAGTTTCTCTATATAAAGTTCATATTGGATTCTAATGGGAAAAAAGGAAAGGCAGATCAGTCTATTTGTGCATTGCAGACGAGCATCTAATTATTTTGCTAAGCATATGTGTAATGCAAGCTGGAAATAAAGATCACGAAGACCAACAGACGCTGTATTAAGTCATGTCGGACAACGTTTTTATAGATTGGCTTGTAATTTTTATTTTTTTTAATGCACAGGTTCTGGGGGCTGGATCCTATAAAAATTAATGTTATATCATAAAACCTATGGCGTCCTCGGTTGAACGTTTTTAGTGGAATTACAGATCACAGGCTAATAAAAAGCAGTTGTTATTGAAATTGTTTTATTTAAAAGCAGCTGTGAAATTTCTGTGTTAAATTTAGGTACTAAGAACCTAATTTACTTGTTCATTTAATTATATACCTATATATGAGAAAGGATCACGAAGTGCGCTTTTCATAATACACATGACATACTGTATATAATTTATGTTTCCAGCATTTAATTTAATCTAAATCAGCGGTTCTCAACCTTTTCTTCGCCGCAACCCTCGGCGCTGACGTCACCGTACATCGCGTGATGACGTTTGGCCGGAACGTCATCACGTACGTGCGTCACATGGTGACATTTTCGGCTGACGTTACCTCGCAGGAACCCTTATAAGAAAGGTCCTGCAGGTGCTTCTGGGTGCCGCAGTGGTTCTCGACCCCCGTGGGATGGTCATGCGACCCCCGCCGGGGTCGCAACCCACAGGTTGAGAACCGCTGATCTAAATGATTAGATTATGGGAGGGGGTTTGCCTTTCTGTAAAGTCGTGCCTAATGCCTATACTAAGGTATATGTGAGGGCAGTGAAAATACAAGGAGGTAAAGACAGTAATAAAATACTGATGGGGACTTTCTATAAGTCACCAAATATAACGGAATTCACAGAAAAATATACCAGGGTAAATAAACTAGACAGCAAAACACAATGCGATAATAATAATGGGGGACTTCAACTATCCATATATAAATTGGGAAACTGGA
This sequence comes from Pipa parva, assembly GCA_019650415.1. Taxonomy (NCBI): domain Eukaryota; kingdom Metazoa; phylum Chordata; class Amphibia; order Anura; family Pipidae; genus Pipa; species Pipa parva. Next base: position 8,961 of record WMED01006556.1, read on the forward strand.
ACCTGCAAATCTCATAATGGAAAAAGGCTTTTATCGATAGTTAAAGATAACTGACAGAATAACAAAGGAGCAGGTTGGGGGGGGGCAACTAGGCAATAGTGACCATAATATCATAGATTTACACTTGACTTTTAATAGGAATTTTTGTCATAGGGCCACTAAGACATTTAACTTCAGAAGGATTAAATTCTCTGAGCTCAGAGATTACCTTACTCTCAATGCCTGGCTTAATGTCCTCAGTAATAACAGTACAGACAATAAATGGGATATTAATTTTAAAATCTTGACTATTCATTGTGAGAAGTACATACCATTTGGGAATAAAAAAGCTAGAAATAAGAGAAAGAATGTGAGTGAATAAAAATGTAATGGGGTATATAAATGTGTGGGATATACAGAAAGAAATGGACACCCCATGCATATATGCTATATTTTAGACTTTGCAATATTCCATAAGATCCTTGTACTGAGAACATAATTATACTGCTTTACAAAGCACTGGTAAGACCATCTTTAATAAGTACACAAAAGCAGAAGGATCAATTAATCCAAGAAGTGTTTCTGGTGGGTCACTAATTGTCAGACACCAGATCCATGTATGCATGTTAGCCAAACAATCCTACTTCCGAACTCGAATAAACCAGAATAAATCTAATCCCCGAAGTCTATTTTCCATTTTCAACTCCCTTCCACGTCCCTTGCCCTCAAGTGCGCAAACGCCCCTGCGCTCCCACCAAGATTTTGCAGACTTCTTTAAAAATAAAATTGATAATATTCACAACCAGATTGCTGTTTCTCCTAATGATGCTGAGTTGCTGACATTATTCTACCTACGCTCCTGGCTGAGTTTCTGAATACTCTCTCTCCTGCTACCCAGTCTGAAGTTTCTCAACTTCTCTCTTCCCCCCATCTCACGATGTGCTTGCTTGACCCCATGCCTTCTTCTCTAATAAAACGCTGTGATTCTTTCCTTGTGCTGGCCCTAACTCGCCTGTTTAACTCTTCCCTGTCCTCTGGAACTTTTCCCTCTTCTTTTAAACGGGCCTGTATTAAACCCATCCTTAAAAAAGCTATGCTGGACTCTGCATGCCTTGCTAACTACCAACCTGTCTCTCCCTTGCCACTGGCTTCTAAACTTCTAGAATGTCTTGTCTGCACCCGCCTTACTAACCCTTTGCAGGCCCACCATCTCCTTGACCCACTGCAGTCTGGTTTTAGGCCGGGACACTCTAAAGAGACCGCTCTTTGTAAACTTGCAAACGATCTCCAGGTTGCCAGAGCCAAGGGTCACTATAATTTCAGAAAGAAAAGTCAGGCTGACGGGGAAGATGACAGAGAGAAACGCTGTATAAAGGTACATTTTTTACAATACATTTATATTTACAAAAAAGTTTATTTCATTAGTAGAACCTAAATTAGTATTACAGTTTTAAGATGACAGGTGCACTTTAAACTTACTATGTGTGTTATATGAGCACATGTATTTTAGATGCAATATCTAGTATTGGGAGTTTGTATAACTTAATAGTTTGTATTATAATGCAAGGACACTAATTGTCAGACACCAGATCCATGTATGCAGGAAGGTTACAGTCTCCGTGCTGACTGCTGTGCATTTCATTTTGCTGTGGATGTCTGGAATAAAGTTTATTAAACATCCCAACTGCACCTTGTGTTAACTCATTAGGTGTGCAACAAATGCCAAAAAAAACATTTACAGTACTAAAACAGGAAGATATTGTAGAGGCACTACAAAGGTTTAGGGTTTGAAATAAATTATGTAAAAAAACAAAAAACATAAAAACAGCAACAGAAAGACTAATCGCCAAAGAGAGTAAAAGAAACCCAAAGGGGTTTTAAGTACATACATAGTTATAAAATATCAGCTTTTCTTAAACTGTTGTATGATTATTATAAACCAGTAATTACTACTCACGGAGGAAGTAGTGAATTTTTTTTACAATGTTAGATAGAAAATACTAAATAAAACAACAGTTAGCTACAGTTACAAAAAATGAAGTATATGCTTATGTCTGTGTGTGTAATTAAGAGTGAGAAAGCAAGAGAGAGAGATAGTAAAGCATTTACTACCCTGTAAAAAAACCCCTCTCTATCCTAATATGGTCAAGACCAGAATAATTATATACCCTTGTCCAAATCTTTACTGTGATTTGACTTTCTGTCTTCCTAAGGTTTTGGTGTGACAGCACCGTACGCTTACTGATTGACCCTTTTATGACTAATGATGATTACAACATATTATACATATAGAATACTTTACAATAGTGTAAAGATTAAAACAGAAAGTGTTGGCCCTTAAAAAATTAATAAGTGGGCAAATTATTAAAAAGTTTTTCTCCAGTGAGTTAACAGAGAAAAAATGAAATGTCAAGTGAAACGAAGGGAGATAAAATAAATGCTCTCTTAAATGTTGCCTTCTAACCCAGGATGAAGTACCGTGTCATCTTAAAATAATTAAATACACAAATCATTGTGTTCCATTGGTATACACCCCAGGGTCCTAAGTACAATTATAGAGAGACCATTATTTGTAATATTTAGGAACTTTTATAATAACGGGGACTGTTTCACATGACTGGCATGTAGCAAATGTGGTCCCTATATTCAAAAAGGGATCAAACCCCCTGAAAACTATAGACTTGTAAGTCTAACTTGTATTGTGGGTAAAATGCTTGAAGGCTTTTTAAGAGATGATATCCTGGATTATGTCAGTTTAAAATATAATTATTTAAATCACTTATAATCGCTTTACAATTCACTAATCAGATCGCACATGGAATATTGTGTACAGTTTAGGGCACCAGTGCACAAGATGTTATTGTGCTTAAGTGGGTTCAAATGTGGGCTAATAAAGTAAACCAAGGTTTAATAACTAATAACTTAAGGACTATAAGTCTATAAGTAAACACTTATTTATTAAAAGGTAATAAAATAACAAATAAAAGGAAAATAAAATAATTGGCAGGGTCTAACCAGTCTTCAAGCATAAAGTTCTCTTCTGAAGGTTTTCTTAGTGATGTACAATACTTTATCCATGTATATACCACCTCTTATATACCATTGATCCTTAGGAGTCAGGAGTTGTATTGAATTAGAGATACAAGTTGTCCTCCACCCAGTTTGGTGCCTGGGTGTAAAAAGGCTGTTTCCTGAGATGGTTCATTTATATGGAAATCATAATGGTCCACAGTTTAACTACTTAATTGCTTGTCCATAAAGAATATGTTGGAGTTCCAACCCAAGGAATTGGCAAATGACAGTACCAAGAAAGATTACTTTTACTGTAAGAACAGTGAGGTTATGGAACTCTGCCTGAGGATCCTGTCATGGTTAATTCCATTAAAGAGTTTAAAAGGGGTCTGGATACTTTCCTTAAGTGTAGGAATATTTAAAAGATATGAGTACTATATGACTGGAGGCTGAGCCTTGATCCAGGGAATTATTCTGATTGCCATATTTGGAGTTGGGAAATAATTTTTCCTAATATGTGGATAATTGGCTCTTGCCTCACGGTTTTTTGCCTTCCTCTGGATCGACATTTCAATAGGTTCAAATGGATGGAGTTGCATCTATTCTCAGGTGTATATACTATGTTACGTTCTTCCATCTGTCCATGCTTTTATTATCATTTCATCCAAAGGTGTATTTATTTATTTTTTCTGGCAGTAACAAAAAATTGCTGAACATGCAATTTTTTAACTGCAAAAACAACAATTTTCACTTGTGGTGTGCACTTTAATTTGACCCCTTAATATGCCCTTAATATGTATTAATCAATATGCCACTGAAAACAATAGCTATGGGTGGGTGATTGCTTATGTAACATATCAAATTTGTCAGCATTAAGCAAGCAGTTAACAAAACAAATAGCATAAGAAAAGCAGGACTCCACCATCAAAGTGATTTCACTCTGAAGTTACTGCCCCCTCAGAGACAGAGATTTCTGTTTCTTCTTAAATAAAAGTGATCTTGGGATCTGGAATGTACTTGCCAACTAGTCACTTTTTCTTTCGATTGCCTCTCTGCTGAGCACCCAATATCATGTAAAACATCAAAGTGAGGAATAATGTGACTTGAATCAAGGTAGCGTGGCTACAACAAAGTGTTTATTTGCTCACAGCATGTTTTGGGCAGGGTTGCCCTTTATCAATTGTCGAGAGCGGCAACTCTGCCCAAAATATGTCATGAGCAAACAAACACTTTGTTGTAGCCACATTGATTCAAGTTACATTATTCCTGTTTCTTCTCTCCTGTTACTAAGCTTTTGTACTCTTCAGAGGAAACAATACTTTACAAGGTTTAATATTTCACTGTTTCAGCTTACCAATGGGGGCTGGGATTTGCAATTAATGTGGGTAAGCAATGACCCCTTTAAATTCTGCTTAAACCTATATATAAAGTGAAACCCTCTGTATTTTTTTCTCCATATTGTGTTTCATGCTTTAATATGTGAGATCTGCTTAATGTGAGTTATGGCTTTCCAAAATCAGTTTTACACTTTTAACAAGCCTGACATGGGGTGCCCTGCATAACAGAAAATAATTATTCCAATCAGTAGAACATTAGGTTATCTATGCCTATAACAGTTTGTAAAAGTAGAAAAGAAAAAAAATGATGTTCTCATATTTCTAGAAACAATTTTAATGGAAAATACTGGCAAGAAAAGCAGCTGACTAAACAAAGTCTGTCAGATGTGAGTTTTTCCTTGTCTTCACAGACAATGTGCTAGATATTAAAATTATATTAACAAAATAGGGAATAATGCATATCATATATCATGTGTAGTATTCTACAATCCTTTCTCAGTGTATTCGCCAGTTGCCAAAAGAGGGGGATTAAACTAGAGGCCATGACCTGAGGGTTCCCTTGCATCAAAGTCCATGCCTCCTTGCATAGGTTAGGGTGAAGAAATGGATCTCCTTAGACTCCGTGCTCCAGGATTAAGCAACTCCATAAGAGATTCCAACTTCAGTCTAGTTACTCCAAAACATCAGAAATATTGCAGCATTAGGAATTCCACATACTCCAGCAGCTTAGTATAACAAGAGGTGCTCAGCTTCAGTGGCAGAAGATTTCAATTTTGAGCACAGTTGTCAACCAGTGCTGAAGTATCTATGTCTCATATGGTGTTTAACCAGCAGATTCTCTACTGCCTGGCGTTTAGAAAGTGTGATTCCTTGTCTAATCAGCCTATGCTCTAACTGTTAAAGGGATCTGCAATATCTGTGATTGTCTCTCTTCAGCCAGCACCGCAGTTACAGCCAAGCAAGCATCAAGTACCTCTCAGAAGCATCTGTCCAGTGAATCCCAGGAGAGGATCTGCAAGTCCTATGCTGCTCTATAGGGTGCTGTGATTTACAGTTTAGTGTGTGCCCAGGGATACTGTGAGTTTTGGTTATACTACACTGCTCCAAGTCATCCTGTCTCTGCCAGTGATTCCAAATATCCTCATATTCACGTGAGCCTAATCCCAGCTGCCACTAGTGGGGGGAATTTTTCTCACTACAATAACAGCGCAAAATGATGTGATATTAAATGTGATAAAAAATGATAAATACAAAAAATATCTATAAATAAATAAGTACAATAAGTCCTCCCAAATGCAAGCCTCTTCAGTGTGAAATAAAACTTCTCCAACTGAAAAGAAATACCAGGAAAACCAACCTGAGGAAGAAGCGCAAAAAAACAACGCACCAATAATGCATTAACCAATAAACAATGAAAAGCTCCCAAACGTCCCACGTAGTAAGTCTTCAAAGGTAAGTATAAAAAATGTGCACAGAAAGCATGGAATCCGAAAACACCTTAATGTACACTCTGTGTGAATCCAAATAACCATTCAACATATATGTTCACCAGATGCAAATCAATAAACAGGCCTTGAGAGGTTATTTAATGGTGTTCAGCAAACGGCATAATCTTCACTGCAGTGGCAATCATATCTAACTTAAAAAGTAGCACTCATGGGTCTGACCGAATCTCACATTCAATTCGATGTAAAATAAAAACACTTTTTAGTGTAAAACTGCATGACACATTTATTAAGAAAATCACAAATATACTCACAAAATTAGGAGTTAAAATCGCATATAATATAATCAATGCGAGACCCCAGTACTCAGGTGAAAGTATGCCAAGGTTGAAAAAGTCACTCCACTATTAGGAAATGTGAGTCCAAAAAGTTTGAAGGTAAAAGGCACTCCTCCAAAGCATTTCGCATGCGGCTTCATCAGGGAGTAAAATAATAATAATGATTACGGCTTTTAAAACCATCCATTTATACGCCTAATAATTTACCAGCGTTCGTAGACCGGATGTGGTCATTCGAACGTCACTTCAGGTTGAAGTCTTACTACTGCCATGTTACTAAGCCAATTCTGTTAAGGAAACGACAAGTAAAAGGTCACTTCCATAATGGGTGGAACGCATATACATTCCGCCTAGGCTGTATCGCAAAGGAAACAATGTGTTACTAGCAGCCGCACAGATGACCGGCCTGTCATACAAATGCATCCGCTTCATTGTTTTTTTCAAAACGCAACTAAATCTATCACAGTACCAATGAAATTAAATTAAACTAATATATTCATTCTGATAAAATATATACCACAATAAGGTTTTTTGGCAGATACTTAGAAATATAGTGGATTATGGCTGAACAATTGAAAAGGACAGGATTAACACAATTAAATCTGAATATATAAATACAGTATATATGTTATATATAGAAAGAATATATATATAGGTATGAGAAAAACTAAGGATGGACAAAAGGGACCATTATAGCTCAAATTGATGAATGGATAGAATCCCATAATGAATACATATTAAAAAAAAATTTGATTATGAATAAATAAATAAGTGTAGCTAAAACTCTATATATAGATTACTTCAAGTGTATCTGCAATAGCAATTGTTAGGTATGAAATCCATATAAACAGAATGGCAGGATATTAACAAAGAAGATAGAAAACAGCTGTAATCTGATATAACCCAAGATCTACAATGAAGAGAACATGTTAAAATATTAAAAACATAGAATGATTAAAAAGCTGTGAGATCTAGGTTTATATTCAGACCTGATGGTGTTAAAGAATTGAGTTTGTAAATCCAATTGGATTCTCGCCTTCTTAAATTCAGATATCTACTGTATCTCCACCCATTAAATTGTAATTAATTTGTTCTAGAATGAACACAAAGGAGTCTTTTGGATTGCACTCATGTTTCAATCTATAATGATTTGCAACTGAGTTTGTTTTTAAACCTATTTTGATATTCCTTATGTGCTCATAAATCCGGCATCTAGTGGGGGGGATTTGATCAGAGGGCTGCGACCAGGGAGGTCCCCTGCCCCAAAGGCTACACCCTCTTTTGGGGGTTTCAGGGTCAAGACCAGGGCCTCCTTAGACTCCATGCCTCAGTGTTAACCAGTGCTAACTGTGGTACAGAGGGTCCACCTATCTATTAAGTCATGTCTTGATCCTGTTTCCAGTCACTCCTGTTCCCGCACTTATTCACTGTACACCTTCAGTTTCTCCAGAGGTGTACCACCTTGTACCTTAACCCTTCACGTTTAGTACATCTTAATGCTTCCAGAGGTGTAACAGGCTCTGGGTAAATGCCCTGTGATCCATTGCACTGTTGTCTATGAGTGCCGTTCATGTTTGATGGCTGTATAATCCTGGCAAGTGCTGGGCAAACTGTATATCCAACACTTACAGGTTGAGGAGCCAAATTCAAAAGGGAGAGCACTGTTTTCAGCAATGCTTGAGCGTTTATGTCAGTCCTTGCTGGTTAAAGTCTCTGCTGTGTGGTTATAATTTTTTCTGAATGTCTCCAGTACCTTCACTATGTTACAGCTTCTTCAGCAGCATGTGTTTCAGCCTTCTGAATGTTAGATCTGCAGCCCAGTCTTTCAGAATATCTTTAAAACAATACCTTCATGATCTTCTGGTCTGTTTCATTATTGCTTCTGCCTGGCTGCTCCAAGTGTTTGGCCTTAGGGGGCTATTCTCTAAAGTCCAAATTCGACTGCTGAATGCTCAAACAGCGAATCATAGCAAATCCACAACTGTGGCAATTCTCCCATTGAAAAGTCGTGACTGCAACATTTTCCATAGTAAAGCCATGATTGCAACTATATTCTCAATATAAAACAGAAGACTGTGACTGTCTTTAGCTGGCGAATTCACACCTTTACACAACAATTCATGTGTGTGTGTGTGGGGGGGGTTTAACCCAAGGACCATGACTTGGGAGTATCCTTGCTGCAAAGGCCATACCCCGTTACGGGGGTTTAAAGATGAAATCCAGGGGCTCTTAGACTCCGTGCCTCTGCGTTATCCCGTGCCAACCTCACTGTGGTAAGGAGAACCCAATAACCTTCTGTACTTTCCTGCACTTGTTCTTGTATGCTTCAGTTCCTCCATTGGCACCCAGTCCCGTAATACACCGTGAGTTTTCCCTGCACTTCCCTACATCTCTGTGACAGATCCTGTTGAGTCACAGTTCACATATTAGAATCCCTATCATGTGACATGCACTGAGCTGGCATAGAAATTATATGGGTTGAAGTTTTACAACATGTAGAGTGCCTATACCGGATTTTGTTCTTTGTGCCAACTTAGGACCATGTGTTATAAAGCAGATCTTACAACAGTGCACTGCTGCCATGCGAGTTTCATCTTAAAATGCTCAAATGATTGTATACCTGTAATATGTTTAATATTTTAGATAATTCTAAATATTTCTAGAATGCATGAAAATATACATTAAAGGGGCACTAAAGCCTATAAGAAAAAGAGATTTCTATTAATTAGCCACCCAATATTAAGTACAGCAAGTGTTTCAATTGCAGATTTAGGTTTACTGATTTTGCAGAATAGTCATAGCAACTAAAGAAAAAACACAAGCATTTGGAGAAGAGGTTTTCAGGTAATCCTTGTTCCTCCACCAGGGCTGGGCCACGGAGTAGGCAGCCACCTAGGGTGCTGCTGAAGGGGGTGCTATATTGGAACTCACCCCCCCTCCTTTTCCCTGTCACTACCTATGTCTTTCGTGGCCTGGCTCTGTCTGCTGTCCTCCCTCCCCCCAGCAATGATTTAATTTCCTGGGATCGGCAGGAAGTTGAAGCAGTGCTGGCTAGAGGAACACTATAGCGCTTAGCTCTACAGCAGGCAGAGCTGGGTCACGGAAGAGGTAGTGACAGGGAAAAGGAGGGGGGTGACTACCAAGATAGCGCCCCCTCCTTCAGAGGGTGGGGAGTAGAAAGAAGAGGTCAGCAAATTCTAGTGTAGGGTGGGGCCTGCATAGTGTGGAAAGGGGTTGTGGCTGTAAGCACAGTGTGGGAGGGGGATTGTGGGGAAGTGCAGTATGGTAAAAG
>WMED01006557.1:0-18362 GCA_019650415.1 Pipa parva
TCTTACTTTCGGGGTATGTCTTACATTAGGCTGCCCCCCTAAAACCCCCACTACGTCTTATATTCGGGGGTGTCTTACTATCGGGAAAACACGGTATATAGCTAGCATAGTGAAAACCAGCCTCCGATTGATTGGTAGGGGTTACTAGGCCTACAGAAACTGATTTAACGGTAAGTATAATATTATCTTATGTTGTGAGGGACACAGGAACACTGGGATGTCCATAAGTGGCCCAAGAGGGTGGGTCCATATGGAAACAGATTAGGTCTGAACCACGGAAGCTTCCATGGAAACGAATATGTGAATCTTATGGAATTTGGCAAAGGTATGCATCTGGCGTTTGCAGAATGATTGAGTAGGCAGCACTGATAAACTCCAGCACCAGGAAATGTGTGTGTGACATGCACTGACCAGTTTTCCATGAAAATCTACCTTTCCCCGAGCATTTTTGCCCTGCTTACTGCTTAGGTCATGTGTGCATGTTAGCTTTCCCTCCGAAATTTCCTGCATTCCAAACTTAATTTATGCCGCCAAAAGGTCAGCACACTGTTTAACAATAATAACAGGCAGCTTTATCTTCTCATGTTGCCTGACTTGCAGAACAGAAAGAAGAGGGGGAGTGGGGGAATTAAAATGTCAGCTCTCAGGAAAACTTATTAAGGGAAATAAATGACAAGTATTGTTTCTTCCCTAACCTTTTTTTTAAACTATTTGTGTCAGCAATTGACTTAGTATAAAGGAGTTTTATAAGTATTTGTGCAGTTATATCAGCATTATAGTGCCCCTTTAAGACCCAGAAAGTACTCACTTTTTTGTGGAGTGGGCTTTAACGGCAAAAGGAGGAGTTTTCCTCTTCGCTATGCATTCCCTTCAAATTGTCATCTTGATCTAGCGGGCCAGTGAAGCTTTTGAAGTTGCTTTTCCTTTGTGTGAACCCCCGGAATCACAAAGAGATTGTCACACAATCTGAAGTTTGAGAACAAGAAATGCTGAATTTCAGTGCCCAAATCACATCCAGAGAATGTAGATGTCTCTCCTTGAGGGACTGAAGATGAGGGTGTAGTGAAATTCCAACACTACTTTGGAAGAAAGGAAGGAGGAATGTAGAGCACAACTTTGTCACTGGAAAATTAGGAAGGGAGGTTTGATTGAGAGAGCTCCCAATTTTGAAACCCAGTGAGCGGATGTAATGGCTTTGAGAAATACACATTTCCAAGTCAGCCAGGTAATATCATTGGTCCGAAGGGGGGTTTCCGATAATGCTGAAAGGACCAGGTTGAGGTCCCAAGGAGGAAAAGGTTGAAGGAATGGGGGTCCTAAATGAACTACCCCTTTGAGAAAGGTGCGTACATCCATCATGACAGCTACATGACATTAGAAAAGGATGGACAGATCTGAAACTTGGCTTTTGAGTGAACTGAGGCTAAGGTCCTTATCCAATCCCTTTTGGAGAAATGTTAGCACCAGGGGAAGATTGAATCTTTCCGGATCCCAATTGCTTCTTGAACAGACTGAAAAGAAGGCAGGACAATTTCTATGGTAAATACAGGATGAGGAAGGCTTGTGAGCATTAATCATAATAATGTAATCCACCGCCTCTGAGAAACCACTATCCCTCAGGATCTTGGCTTCAAGAGCCATGCCATGTAGGCAAAAAGATCTGGGTTGGGGTGAAAAATGTGACCCTGACAAAGAAGCTCTGTCCTGAATGGAAGGCAAATGGGACTTTTCTGGGACATGACTGATAGAGTTGCGAACCACGCTTTCCTGGGCCAGTGAGGAGCTATAATTATAGCTGGACAGTTGTCTCCCCTGAGCTTCTGTAGTACCTGAGGAATCATGGCAATTGGAAAGATGTATGCTAGGGTATAGGACCAAATGCATGTCATTTCCTTTATTCCTTCTGCCAGAGGATCCCTGACTCTGGCTAGGAAACTTGGAACTTTAAGGTTGTTCCTTGTTGCCATGAGTTCTGCTTGGGGGGGACCCCCACTGTTGTGTGATCCATGAAATACCTCTGGATGTAGTTCCCATTCTCCTCTAGAGAATGGTGACTGAGGAAATTGGCTTTTGCAGTTAAATAAACCTGGGATGAACACTGCTGAGATCTGAGGAACAGAGTCCTTGGCCCACTGCACTTTTCTTGCCACTTATCTTGATGCTTCTTCGCTCCTTGTCCCGCCATGATGATTGATTTTTACCACTGTAGTGTCATTGTTGCATTGGATCTGGACTGAATGGTTGCAAAGAGTCTGTGGGTACTGGATCAAGGCTCTCTGCTCTGAACTCCAGGATGTTAATGGGCAGAATTGCCTCTTGAAGATACCATTTCTCCTGGGCTGAGAGGCCTTGGAAAACCGTGCCACAGCTCTATCAACTGGTGGTGATTACTGCAATGGAGTGGCCCTGTGAAACGCGCTGGGGAGGAGCCACCAGGGAAGGGCCCAAGCCAACAAGACCCAAAGAATTCGTCTCTGGAGGTGGCGAAGGTGAAATTGAACATAAGGTATGACCTCTATGGAAGACACCATGAAATCTAAAATGTATGAATGTATATTTTTTATTTATAAAGCACCAATAGATTACTCAGAGCTGTACAATCCAACAATGCAGTTATAATACAGAGAAAGGAAAAGTGCTTAACAAAGAACAAGTGAAGTAAATTACAATTTCTGTAGTGTTACAAATTTGTTCAGTCTTCTTAAATCCAATAAGTTTGAATAATATCTAATGAACCTTTGAATGAGAGCTACACTTAATGACTATGACATTTAGATGCTGTGCCACCACATACTGAAAAGCTTGAGGTTTTGCAGGGGTGGATGGAATCCTTGAGAAAAAAAAAAACCTCCTATAAGGTTTGGCCCTGAATTCAAGCCTTTTGTAGCCCATGGAAATGATTTGAAAGAGCCAATGATCTGAGGAAATCTGGTTCCAAACTGCAAATTTGGCTTTTAACCTTCCTTCTACCTGGTGATTTGGAGGGAGAGAAGCAGGAGAGTCATGCAGACTGTTGTTTGTCCACACAGACTTGGCAGCAGTTTTGTGTCCTTGCCAGGATGATCAGGGTTTGTCAAAACTTTTATAGAGGAAGTGCACTGCCCCTTTGAAAAGAAGAACTAATATAGTGTAGTATATCTTATCGCCCTAAGAGTTAAAGGTAAAATTTCACTCAAAATGTCACCTTTTGTCAGTGCATCCTTTAAATACCCAGCTTTTCATGGCTGTATCAAAGAAAAACTATAGCTAATTAAGAAAAAATATAAATGGATGCACCCACATTTAAAAGTAGAAGTTTGCAATGCCACAAATAGTAGAAACTCCAGCTGATCTGGGTTTGGATGCCTGCTTACCACTGAATGCTGTACAGCGGGTAGGAGATGATGGAGTATAGGAACCAAAGGACTGAGTTCTGGAATAACTGACCTATTGAAACTTTCGAGTTGCATTGAAGGTCTTGTTTTTTGTTGGGGGAACTATATACTTTTTTCCCATCGCTTGAGAAATAATAGTCTCTTACCTTTAAATGGAAGAAAAATAAATGACTTCTTGAAGTTGGAGTCTGCTGACCACAACTTTAACCAAAGGGAACATCAAGCTGCCACTGACAGGGCTGAAGCTCTACGTTACCTTTGTGCATCTAGGGATGTCTCAGAGGAATTAACCTGCTTCATGAGTAAGGATAGCAGATCGGAAAGTCTCTTCCTAGGCGCTCCATCCTGAATGCCCTGGATCAGAGATTCTGGCCATGCTTCCATAGCTCCACTAACCCATGTAGATGTTAGAATGGGATGTAGAAAAGACCCTGTGGTGACAAAGGGGGATTTAAGAAACACTTCTAATTCTTTATCAGTTGGGTCTTCAAATGTAGAAGCATAGCCTGGAAAAGGGGCATCAACAACAGGAGGACAGGACCATAGTTTAGATCCTGCGATAAAGGATAAAATTTTGCAATTTTTTTCAGTAATTGCAACTTTTGTTCAGGTTTATCCCATTGTTGTCACAACTGATTGTAGCTGTTTGTGAGCAGGAAAAACTAGTGATTATTTTTTTGTTTGTTTAGAGAGGGTTTTGTTTCTTTCTGCTGAGGACTGGGGATCTTTTATATCCAGAACCGCCTTAATTAAATCATCCACATTCTTATAGGTGTCCTTGCAGGTATGCTGATCCTTAAACTCGTCATCAGAGGGAAGAGTTGCCTTATCCATGGATTCCACCAGACTTTCCTCTTCCTCTGAGGTGTGGTTGGAATAGAGAAGTAGAAAAGATTGTCCTTCTCTAGGGGCGGTACCTCATTTACACTAAGGGGCAGAGGACTCAGAAAGCATCTCTAATATTTTTTTCCACGGGGAAGCAAGGTGAGTCTTTGGAGTCCTTTGTAAGCTTGCTAAGGATTTTGTAAGCGAGGCTGCCCAAACTGGCATGTCCTCTGATGTAAGAGAGGATCCTGGTAAGGAGGGGGGGTGCATCTGCTGTGCAAGACTCATACAGGGAGTCTTGGGAGCACTGTAGGGGAGGCAGGCTTGACTAAGAAACATTGTTTCCTTAAGAGAATTACTGCACAGATCTAAAACACTTTATTAAAGGTGTACTTTCTATTTTTCTTAAGAGAAATCTTTGTCTGGATCCCTGCAGCTCATTAATGAAAAGCAGTGGGTCAGTAATTACAAGCAAGAGAGAGCTGTGTAGCCAGTCAACTGCAAGAGAGTTCACTCAGAGGAGCTCCTGGGGGCAGACTGAGCACAGCTCAGAACAAGGGAAAAGAGGAACCACGAAGGAAGCACTATAGCAAAACTGGCAAGTAAATGCTTAAATAAAGTTTGTTTTATTTTTTATAGTAAAGCAATAGCAGTAGTATACTACTATAGTAGGAAATAGTAAAGCAGTAATAGCAAAGGGAAAAAGTTATTTAATTACTATGGAGGATAGAGAGGAATTAATTAATGGGCCGACTTCTGGTGTCACTGCTAATCACTGACCGATGTAATCCTTGCATCAAAGCTAACTAAAAGGGTCTTGCCCTGAGAACCTTCCTGTGCAGAGGACACAGTAAAAACTGAATTGGAAAGGAGAAGAGGCAGGGATAAAGGGGAAGTGGGAGGAACCTTTTATCCAGTGTTCATGTGTCCACCACAACGTAAGTGAAAAAGCATTTACCCAACGCTCCAAGTTTTGGAAGCCCCCAAAACAATTATTTTTTATTTCAATGCTTTGTACATAAGGAGGTTACACACCACAAATATGGAAAGGATAACCTTCATTATTCACACCACAAAATCCCCCATCTCATCTAGGAATTGTACTGTGTGGCTAAGAAGAACCTGCATCCCTTTCCAGTGACAGACTGGAGACTGAATGTAAGCATCAACAGGGAAAGTAATAGATGTAAGCTCAAGCGCACCATTTACTGCAGTGACTTAACACTATAATGTTAATAATAAATGTGCTTAATTTCCATGAAAAGTCTGGAAAGGATCTTACATTGTCCTTATATAAAGAGGCCTCATATTTTTGCAGTTTTGCTGAGCCAACCCTGTTATATATTCTGTATGAGAATTGATGTGCATCAAGAACTCTGGAGAATTGTTGGTTACAGACAGTCTGTGTTTGGCTTCTCCCTAACCACTACAGACATTTCTATACTCCAGCTTCACTGTGGTACACACAGAACACATTACAGAAGACTCAACATTTTACTTTACTCAGGGGTTATTCACTAAATTCCGAATTGTTGCGTATAGGTGTGAATTTGCCAGCTAAAGACTGCTACTGTCGCAGTCGTGCTTTTTTAATGAGAAAATGGTCACAGGCGCAACTTTACTATGGGAAATTGTCGCAGTCGCAACTTTAAAAATTGTCGCGGTTACGACTTTACAATGGGAGAATTGTCGCAGTCTCAGATTTGCTGCAGGAATCCACTGTTTGAGAATTTGACAGTTGAATTCGCACCTTAGTGAATAACCCCGTGAATGTGATTTCTGTGTCATACCCACAGACATATTACCCAACAGGTAAGTTCAGTAGAATGAAAGACAATGTTTTGCTTACAGTTTAGCTATATTTAACTACTTCTAAAAGGCACCGACATTTTTTTTTATTCAACCCATTTAAGGAATTTTGTGTGGAATAAGTTAATATTTTGTCGAATTTTCTGCCTTTATTCCACTGTAAACCAAAGAAATACTTATGTGAAAGCCAAGATATATTTGTTTCAAAAATATTCTGAATAAACAGCTAAAAAAACCTGCATTGGCCACAACTACATACCTGAATATTTTATCTTTTTCATGAAACCGATTCTAATTAACAGTTACCTACTTTACTAATAAAGAAAGAGACTGGGAGAAAATATTCTTTATTTGTCAGAAAAAAAAGGAAAAACCAAAATGAAAAGCGCTTCAGAGGAAAAGAGGAGAAATGATGACGTGAGTTTTAAGATGCATTTTAAATGTTCTTCAGATTAAGTTTTTTGCACTCCCAAGTCTCTGAATGTGGACCTTTATCCAATCAAAAGAAGGCAATTTAGAATTTAGTGACCTCAAGGGCCTGAGTTACTGCCATTGGGGAGGTCCTTTACTTTTATGTTTTGGGAGTCATTATTACGCAGAGGGGCTCTATCCCATGATCTAGGAGTCCAGCGTGAGGCATCAGGAGGATGTACCTGGAAAATTGGACACAAGTAATCAGATTATGATAACACAAATCCAGATTCTAACTCTACCTAACAAACTAGAAAGCAGAATATAAAAGTGGCTATTAAATAAGTGGAAATCCTATATACTTTCAGGACATACACATTAAAGGAGAACTACAGTTAGATTACATCTTTACATATGCAGTACTATTCCTTAGTGAGAAACGTTTCTCCTCAGTAGATGTTTCATGTGAAGCAGGATGATTTATTACCCAGCACTGATAAACTCTTGCACCAGGAAATGTGTGTGATATAACTGCTAAACAAGAGAAGAAAACGCTGCCTGACTGCTATTGGTTAAGCAGTGTGCTGACCCTTTTGGCATCATTCCTGGAATGGAGATTACAGAGGGAAAGCTAACTTAATCGCAGGCGTTACATTACACATTAAGCAAAAATGTTTGGGGGTGTGCACCCATTCATGGAAAACTGGCCAGTACACATCACACACACATATCCTGGTGCGGGAGTTTTCCAGTGCTTGTAATAAATCATCCAGCTTTAGATGAAACATCTACTGGGGAGAATTGATTCTCACTAAGGTATAGTACTGCATATGTAAAAATGTAATCTGACAATTGTTCTCCTTTAACCACATTGTGATAAATACAGTAAATTACTACAGGTGGTGTGTTTTCTACATGTGGTTAATTAGGAGAGAAATACAAAGAATTCTACACTGTTCACAGCCATAACTGCACAATAATATTTAATTAGTTCTGCAAATGCTGGAAGACTCTGATACATCATAATCACCATACTGCATTACAAACTATTGTCTTTGAGATGCACAGTGACCTTTGCGCATGGAAAAAAATGAACGTGGTGTATCTTGCAGCTGTTACTACACACAAGAAGCAAATCTTGACCATTCTTTTATGGGTTTTTTTTTCTGTCAGAGTTCTAATTCCACAACTAGTGCCAATACAACTGGTAATGGAAACATAACACTTGTGTTTACCTGCTGATAAACATCAAAGCGAATTCTGCCAGCACCATGGTTTGAATTAGAAGACTTTGACCTGGCACAAAGAGAAAACAGTGTTACACAGATACAAAATAGTTGTTTAGTCCATTAGCATCGACTCTCTTAAAATCCTTTTAATGGTGCTAAAGCAGCAATTCTCAACCTTCCTAATGCTGTGACCCCTGCGATTATATCATCACGCTGGGCATGTCTGCATGTGGGCAAACTCACCTGGAGATGGATAGAGGAACGGTGTTTTCCAATGGTTTTAGCCGACACCCTTGTGTTGGTTGTTTGACCCCCAAAGGGGTCGCGACACACAGGTTGAGAACCGCTGTACTAAAGGGTTTAATTATTTTGCAAGAGTAATTGGATATACTAATTTATTACACATCTACAGAATAACTATACTCAGGACTACTCAAAGGCCTGTATTAATTATCAGTTTAAAGTTGTCTTTAGTAACAACAGAAGAAAACTGCCAGATTAGCTTGGATGAGGTATGATAATATTTATATTACACGGTGTATGATAAATGAAAACACTGCATATTTTTGTAGGATCCGTTCATTTTATGTTGCATAAAGGTACTCCTAATGTACTTTATCATAGTAGAGTTATTTTATTCAGGGAAGACAGTACAGGGAATGCCTGTGTCCCCCAATGTAGGAAGAGAGAAACATTAAAGGACCAGTAAAACCAGAATTAGAAAATTGCTATTTGGAATAGCATGGCAGTGACAAGTGATTAGTTTTTTAACATTCTGGTTGATTTACGTTTCACTGGTGTTGCACATGATGGAACACATCTGAATGAAGCATAAACGATGGCCTTAAAAGTAGGGACCATTATTCCTAAGGCTTGCATACAAGGTTTGATCTGAAAGCTGAAGGCCTTCAAAAGCTGCTGAATTATCCGGTGTAAGAAATGAAATCGAACCTGAAGTACAAAAACACAACACTGAATGGTGTCAAACAGAAGATCAGATGATCTAGGATTCTAGGTTTTGGGAGGTAAAAACTAAGATTTCCTTTGTTGATAATGTAGCCCAGTGTGTGGGAGGCACCAGTAGACTGGTAGAATGAGGCTTTGATAAAGTGGCCATGTTGCCAGAGTACCATTGTAAACAGGTGAAGATAGGCAAAAAAGCCAAAAGTAGGTTGTAGGGAATGGATTGGTACTATTGTGTTGGATTTCCAATTGTCAAATTAAAGCAGAGTCCTTGGAGGTAGAGAATGAATGGCGGGTATCTTTTATTGTTTGAAGGCCTACATTATTTTCTGTGAAAGTATTAATTTGGTGTCACTTGTCAAGACTGAACTATATCCAAAGAAGCACCTCTTCTCGCTGGTGATTCTACTACCCAGCACAGGAAAATCTCATGTACTAAATTTAAAACCCCACTTTCCCAACACACTGGCAGCCTCACTTACTGTTGAGCATGGATAAGATATTAAAGTATGAAGAGGAATGTACAATACAATCACATTTCATAAACAGCAAGCATTCTGGAGTTTTCCTTTTAAAAGCAAATATAGTTTTTCTATTTTTTTTTTTTTGATTGCTGTTAACATTCTTTTTAGGTAGAGATCAGTTCCACAGATGATTCCCAAGAAACAGATACTTACGTTATTTCAATTATTATAGGCTTTCTACTATGAAAAATAAATTGCTGTCAAAACAATTGCAAGATTTAGAGGAATTAATGAAAAACTGTTACTTTCATTTTGCCTTGGCATGAATGGAACTGCTGCAGAACAAATGCTCTGAAGATCTGAAAAAGATTTGACACCCTATTTATGGGAACCGCTGCACTTAAATCACTTTAATGATCAGGTTACATACAATAACTTGCAGCACATAAAATAAGCAAATCCTTTATAGGCATCATTTCTGGATGTAGAGAGAAGTTGCAGCTTTAGAGAAGGTAGAGGTTCATTAAACCTTACATTATTGTCCTTATGAGTTGTTGGTGGATGATAATCATACTTATTTTGGGCAATGGATTTAAAACAACCAGCAATCAATGACAACAAAGTCATTTTTATCCAGGTGTCTTCATTGTTTGTCAATAACTAGCCTTCTTGTTCTTATCAGGCAGAAATAAGAAATGTAAACCTGTGCAATGCCATATTACTCTGCTTGCAGACATTATTCCAAGTGTTTCTCTCACCTTCCCCCAGAGGAAATGCAGTGCCCTGCTTCTCTCATTTGCTTCCTGTTTTCTTCAGGCTGCTTCATATCTACTGAATGTACCTGATACTGGCAAATGAGAAACAATAATGATAAATATCCCATCTGGATAACACAGTTCAGACAAAATAAAATAAAGAAGGAGAACCTTAATTTACTATCTTTACTAGTAGAGCTAAATTTATCCCTGCTA
Organism: Pipa parva; assembly: GCA_019650415.1. NCBI lineage: Eukaryota > Metazoa > Chordata > Amphibia > Anura > Pipidae > Pipa > Pipa parva. The sequence goes on from WMED01006557.1 coordinate 10,047, forward strand.
CAAGGGACTCACCTCATTTCTTACAGTATGCAACTGTGTGCGACTTGTTGTAGAAAGAGGGTGAATAGGCTGCACGGTTTGTCCCACTGGAACCAGTGATGGCTGCTGAGATGTAGAAGAAAGGGAACCGTACCCCATCACTGGAAGCTGAGAGTCCACCAAAGAGAGAAGAACCTAAATAAAGCCATACACTGGAGTTACTCAGTCTCATTACACCTGTTACTACAACAGAATTACAATACACAGTGTAAGTACAGAGCCGCATACAGGATTTGCTTTTTTTTAAATAAATGAGCCTAATGGAGCACTAAACCCTCTCAATTTAGACGTATAAAAAAATACATGTTTATGCTATATTATTCATGTGTGTATCTGAAATAGTTTCTAAATAATGCATACATTTTAGTTAAAAAGGTTCAGCAGCCAATTAAACAGAGGATGAACAATACAATCAGAAGCGGGCATTAGACTCTGCTCGGTCAAAGAGATCAGGTCAACTCGTGTGTTAAATGTTTTTTTCTAAAATACTACAAAAACCCTTACAACAATCAAAGCAATATTCAGTGTTGGTTTTATGTCCCTTTAAAGTGGACCTGTCAGGGTATATTTCGATGCCTGACTTGAATCGCAAGTCGGGTTGGGCAGGGCTAAAAGGATGACTGACATTAAAGTTCCTCCAATCAGTTCCCTTAAATCATGATCTAGCAGGGATCTGATTGGAGGAGCTATAATGTCAATCATCATTTAGTTCCGCCCAACCCGACTTTTGATTGAAGTCGGGCATCGGAGTAGAAAAGAAGCAGGGAGTTTGCTTTTTTTTTTTTTTTACTACAGTCTTACCTGAATGCTTTTAGATTGTAACTAAGACAACTCCCTGCTTCCTAAAAACAATCTGTTAAGTGGACCTGATAGGTCCACTTTAAGTAAAATTGAAATAAATTTAAGAAATGACACTGGGAAAATGAAGTCATCTGTGCCACAGCTTTTATCTCAGAAAACATTTTTTTTAATCTAAGAAAAATGTTTGTGTTTTTTTCATTTGATTTTAAATGTGTGAGGAGATCCCAAGCATTTAGCATATATTTGTGAGTACCAATGACTCAATGTATTAATGTGATACCTGCTGAGTAGGTGGAGGGGGTAGATATCCACTTTGTCCTGTGTGATTAACTGGAGCAGAGTAATAATCAGAGTGTGATGCCATGTCTTGTCTGACCTGGGAAAAAAGTGAGGGAGGGTTAATCCAATTTGGAATAGTGCATTTCTCCTGCCTAGATAAGGAAGAACTATGGAGCTTATTAAACATGAATAAATGGATAGAAGGTATAGTTATGCTTTGTATAGGACAAGTGCATATGCTACGTGACATAATGTGAAAGGAATAAACACTGCAACTATTGCACTGTTTACTGATGGTTTAAAAATGTTTAAGGGTTACATGTTTTGTTATAAAAAAGAAATAACTTTAAAAAAAAAAAAATTGAATAAATGAATAAAGAAAAAACCTAGAAAGGATCCTTCTTGTATGTTCACATCCCCCTTCCTGAAAGATACCAAAAACTCTAGTATCAGAAAGTCTAAGGGGGGAATTCAGGTTAGTCTGAAGTGAGGTGCGGAGTGTTCGCCTCACTTTGGACTGACTGAGATGCGCTCGCTGATGTCCTGCATGTGGATATCAGCGAGCGCATTAAAGGAATTCCAGTCTTGGCGAGGCAACTCTTTTGGTTTCGCCGAGACTGGAATCCCTTTAATGCGCTCGCTGATATCCACGTGCAGGACATCAGTGAGCGCATCTCAGTCAGTCCAAAGTGAGGCGAACACTCCGCACCTCACTTCGGACTATCGTGAATTTCCCCCTAAGAGTAGGTTCCTAGAATCTTGTCATATTCTACAGCTTATGATTTACTAGGGATTTAGTTTATATGTTTATTATTTATAAAGCAACACTATATTCTAAGGTTATTTAAAGAGATAAAGTTGATGTCCCTGTGGAGTCTAATATCCTTACAAGGTCTACGGTCAATTTGGTCAGGTACCGATTAACCTACTAGTATGTTTTTGGAATGTGGGATGAAACTAACACAAACCCTCCCGAGCAGAAGAAAATACTGCAATTTAGTAATAAATAAGGCAAATGAATAACATTTCTTGTAGTTTGGCCTAGGTTTGTGAATTTCCTTTTTTATTTGCTTACAGCAGCAGACTTTTCGTTAATCTTGAGGTTTCAGATAACAATAGGTGTGCATTAATGCAGGTTTTTGGTATCCTAGAGGATGGCAGCAGGAATATTACAGGGTTTGGAAATAGGATGCTATCTCTGAGCATGTTAAGGATGCTATCTAATAATATACTACATATTAATCTTTAACGTTCTATAGTCAGTATTGGTAAAGTATTGCAGCTTTATAAAAAGCAGTGATCTTCTATGAAATATAATTTCTTAGATGTAAAGACAAAAATCTCTTTTTAATCAGTTATGCAGTTTTACATACGTTCTTCATCCAGATAAAATAGGAATATACGGTATTTGAAAACTTTTTTTTGTTTAATAATGTATTGATATTCTTTAATCAGGAAATTACACAAGTCCATTCTCTAAACCTACATGGTTACTGAGGCATGAAAGTCTCTATCTTATACATAAATCCATTTTATAGTTGTATCATGCTCTTTTTCAGGGAAATATGTTAAGAGATCTTTAATTCAAAAGTAATTATGTTTTAAAAAGAATGTAGTTGTTTCTGTAACTTGTAGTAGCTTGAATTGAAATATAACAGCATGGGCAGTAATATATATCCTCTAAAAACATAACTCTATTTTAACTAACAGGTCCAGGACATAGAATATCCATCATTTTAACCAGCAGGGGCACTCTACCTATCTGCCTATCACTTTTCATACCTGTAGCAGCTGCTGTTGTTGGTCAGTGCTGACCTGTGCTGGGCAATAAGGGCCACTATACAGAAAGGCAGGTGCCTGGTAAAGGAGACTGCCTGCGGGCACTTTGCCCAGTTCACTAAACTCCAGATATTGGCCTTTCAGAGCAATACCAGAGAGCAGAGCTGAACCTGGCACAAGAGCTGTGGAGGATCCTGGTGATGGACCAGCATGGAGGTATAAAGGTTGAGATCTAAATAGAGAAAAATTGCAAACAATGAATGAAAATAAAGCAGAGGCAGGAGACTTGAAAAAAGCCTAAGAATCTGCATCATTTAATTATTTTTTTTCTCTTAGGGCAAAGAAACAAAAAATTCAGAGTAATCGTCTGTGGATGGTGCCCAAGGATAGAAGACTTCCTCCTGTGAAGTTCTGGGTGTCAGATTGTATGACTGAATGAAGCAATATCGCCATATAAGAGGACACTAGAAGAAACCTAAATCTGGCTAGTTCAGAGGAAATAGTACAAGGAAGGGTGTGCTAGTCTTAATTTCTCCTAGACTCAGTTTATGTGCAAGGGAAGCTTTTAAACCAAGCCATCTTCTGGATGACAAGATCTAAAAGAAAATAGTTGTTATTCCAGATACTAGTTCAATTATCCATCTAAACCGAGGAAGGAAATCTTCCACCTGTAGGCAGACTAGAGAGCTCTCTATTCAGAAGCAACCATACAATAAGTGGAGTGGTGTAAGATGCATTTGATGATTGTGTCTTTGTTCACCTCAAATTACTGTTACTATGTAGGCTAAAAAGTGCAATGACAAGTGCAAACAAGAATGGATGGATGCAGGCAAAAAAAACAACTGAAATTCTAACCTGTAGGGTTGCAAAGATGGCGTCCCAGGTCTGTACACACTTCCGGTATTGCTCACATGAACATCCACCTGAGACAGAGATGCCTGTTTGGAAAGCAATAGTTTGCAATAGGCACAAGGCTGTTTGTGAATAAACATATATTCCTCATTTAAAAAAGTAATGATCAGTACATGATTCTTGTTAAGGAACCCTTGATAATAATCCACTCTGATGAAAAAACATCTCCTACCTGATAGTACTGGTTTGAATACAGACTCTGGCTCCGTTCTTCTGTGAAAAGTAAGAAAAAAAGGTTTAAGAAGCTGACATGTGGCTCTGTGGCTCTTTACTTTCTACAGAATAGGGTTGTCAGCATCCCCTATCTACAGCTGTGCTGGCTTGTGCATAGCAACAACAGCTCAGCAACTGATGATATATCCTGGTTTCAAAATCCCTGCAGAGGTATGAATTGATAATTATATCTACACTAATGCATGTGTATGTGTATGGGTGAAAGAACCAGCAGCAAATACATATGACACTTGTTAATTTATCATTTTTTAAAATAATTTTTCATTGTTTTTAATCTAGGTTAAAAACTGTACAAAAACAGTTTAAACACACACATCAACTTCCGTATGTACTTTCCCTTAGCTGTATTAGAAAAATTGGAATTGGGACCCACATTCCCTGTTCTATGTGACAGGGAAAATAGGACAGGGTTTATAGCCAGCTACTATTCTGCAATAAACTGTCATGGCCCATATTTCTATTAGCTTTATCTGCCCTAGCCTGGCTGAATCTCATGTGAATTGCTGCAAACTGCGCAGGATAGCTACCTGTGACCTGAAAATTTCAGTTTGGGGATACTCCCTAAACCTGTAACACACCCATACCCCATATACAGCCACCCAATACAGTTGTATTTATCTGCATGTGCTTTACACCATTTACATCTGTGATATATTACATCACTTATTTGTTATTGATTATGTGATTCAATGTTTGATGTATTTTGTTTGTTAGTAGTAAAATATTTCATTGCCTGTCAGTATGACTACTGGATAAGGTATTTATAACCACTGGTCACATTGTGTAATCTCTGATTTTATTCCTGTCTGTGCCTACCTATAGTATTTTGAAGAGTTAAAGTTATACACAGTTTATGGGTGAAATTTAATAAACACAAAAAGGCTGATTTTGCCTTTTTGAGTTTATTCCCTGTACATCTCAGTTGTTGGATCAGTAAAAATTGATCTATATTTTCAATTGATTTTTACAGATCGATACTTTTCGACAGAGTTTTTCGATGGAAAGGAAGCCATACTACATAATGTAAAGAATGGCTACCTTCCATAAAAAAAAAATTAGACCAAAAAGAATCGATAGGTAAAAATTGATCGAAAAACATTGTTCAATTTTTACTGATCGAACAGCCGAGATGTTCTCAGGATATACTTGAAAAGGCTGAAATCAGCCTATTTCAGTTTATTAAATTTCACCTAAAAGTTAAGGTTAGGTTCAGTGTTTCATTGACACTTTCTAGAGACAGATTTTAGTTCTTTCTGCGTGAGTTTAGGAATATTTCAGTTTGGATATGTTTAGGCTTTGTGTAGGATTTCCATTGCGTGAGCAGTGCAGAGTTTAGGAGACTGTTCTAGGTTTTTCTTTCTGTGCATCTCCAAGTAAACTGGCAAGATAATTTATGGCAGTGGAATCTGCAGAATTTTGTATGGATTTGGGTTCAGATGAGGAGTTTAGCAACTTGGATTTTGACTATTTTCCAACAAATCTTGAGAGTGACTTGTCTACTTGATGAGGGACCATACAGCTCCAGAATCCACTAAAATGGTGGTAGTGTGGCCCTAGGGTAATTGACAGAGTAAACAATCGATGTCGACCAAGATCAGAAAGCTCCCTAGTATGCATGAAATCCACCATTTCTCCTATTTCTTGTATTGTGCTGTTTACTCTGTATGGAGTCATGTTCACACAGATGCAGGAAAGTTAGTTGGCAAATAAGGGTAACTGTAATTAACCAAAACATTTCGTGTGTAATTATACCTTGAAGTGCGGGTCTCACATCTGAGGAGGCGGAAGCAGAATGAGCATGCTGTTGTGGAACCACAGGAGGAATAGGTGTAGCTAAGTGAGCAGAAAGATTGTGATTCCGGTCAAAGAAACAAGTCTGGAAAAAATAGTGCAGGACAAAAGTTGAATATATATGTGTAGAAGACTAATAAACAGAACAAAAATAAAAAAACAGTTCTGGGAGAAAACTTATAGAACAGAAATAGAGAAAATAATCAAGCACAATGATAAAAAAGCTACTCTGCTTGCTCTTTTCAGTGAAACAGGCAGGAGCTAGAAAAAGAGAGGACTGTGGCGGGTCACAAGCCAAGGCGACGTTGGCAGCATAACAGAAAGCAGGGCAGTACTAGAGCCTAACAGCGCTATTGGTAAGTTCCCCTTCCTAATCACCCCTAGACTATACAAGCCTACAGTTGTCCTTTAATCATGTTTTTTTCAGCTATTAAGATCATGAAATAATGGTTGTAGTATGCATGGGGGAAATTACAAACATGGGGCAAATTTTCACTAGTTTTAAAAATCTAGAGTTTGATATCTGAAATTATACGTGTGAATGACAATATGATCAGAAAAAATAATGTAACGTAACCAAAGCTGGGAGGAACTGAAGTTGCAAATGAAAATGAGAAACTGTAACGGTTCTCACCCCATCTTGCTGTGAGTTGTTGGTACTTTGAGTATCTCTGCAATGCTTAGTAGCTCCACCAGGTTGTGGTAAGTCCTAAATTCCAATGTGAGACAGTTAAAGCAGAAAGTGATGGTGATTAATACCTCTAACAGCCAGTGAATAAAGGATAACAGGAATAAGAAAAGAAATCCAGAAACAAAACTTTGTGTTGTTTTCGATCAGTGGAAACCTTTATAAATATCCCCCTAGTCTAAAGCACCAACAACTACAAACAAATGAAACATTACCATTTGGATAGGCACAGCAGTTACTGACAGCAGCCATGTTGTACATGTTTGTTAAACAGACCTTGCACAGTCCCACTGTTTCCCACAGGGTTTTAGATAATACACATTCATGAAGTTTCCCATGAAGCCCAATTTGGAAAGTTAAACAACTAAGCATTATACTTTATAGACACAAATTAAAATTTTCAAAGCATATATTGTATATATAGTAACTCTGCATGCATTTGAGGCACTTTCATTTTTGGTGTTTCTGTCCTTTTAATAAATATGGCGGTAACTACTTACCTTAGGGCTAGAGGAACCAGAAATACAAGAAGTACTGGGGCTGCAAGGAACATCTGGAGATGCCTTCAGAATAGTCTCACTTCCATTTGGGCTAGGGCTATGAAGCTCAACCTGAATGTAGGAATATAAATGGGACATGTAGAGAAAGTGATAGAAATGTGGACAGATAAAATAAACTGGAGAGAGTAAAATATGTATTACAGGATGCCCATGCTGGTGAGGTCTAATTGTTCCTCCTAGCCCAGGACTTTTTACTTCCGCAGGCTTCAAGCCTCCATCAGGGGAGCTGCGCTGGCTGCAGCTGCTAGAAGAAAGCTGAGAGTCGCTGCTCAGATCAACCCCACTGTCCGACTGACTCATCTAAACAAAATCATTAGAAAAAGTACATTCAATACAACTAAGCAACCTAATACTTAAGGTCATTTTATCACTATAAAAAAAGTTTTCATTTTTGTCTTAAAACATAAGAAACAAATGTACATAGTGTCTATTAAACGATAGTACTGTTTGTCTGCTCCTACTGAAGCCCCCACCCCCCCCCCATCTCGGAAAAGATATATAATATATGATATATAAGATATATAATCTGCAGGAAAGCATGGCAAGGAGGAAAAAGAAACCTTTATTACAGCAATTTAAGGAAATGTCATTAACACTAAATCCAAAAATCAACAGAGCATATACCCACAAAGAATAGGTAAGAAAGAAGACAATATCAAATCATGTGACTTCTACTAATTTCAATTTGGTATAATGCAAGGGGGGGTGGGGGGGTCACTTCTTAAAAAAAAAATATTGTACACAGAAAAAAAAATAAAAATGAAATAGCTGTTTACAAAGTATCCCCAAAGGAAAACAGCAGATTCATGTCAATAGAGTACAGTCTGTAAGAGGGATACATCCAGGACCAGATGTTAGTCTTTGTACCATAATTATTTTTTACCAGCGTAAAAGCTAAAGAGGAATGCCAAGGACATAAAACATACAATAACCAAATAAAAAGCCTTAGAAACATGAATACAAATCCATCTGAGATAGAAGCTGTACTAAATGGTTTCGGCCCCACTTTTGTGTGTGAGGAACATTTCGATTACCGTATATACTCGAGTATAAGTCGATCTCGTGTATAAGTCGAGGTCAGTTTTTGGGCAACAATTCTGAAATTTGCTATGACCCTTGGATAAGTCGAGGGTAAAACTTGGGGGTTTTGTTAGCTAACATACGGTCAAAACTGACCAGCTGAAACCCAATGAGCAAAAAAACAACTAGCACTGGTTTAAATGAGGGTGAACA
>WMED01006558.1:0-13757 GCA_019650415.1 Pipa parva
GTAGATTTATCTCTTTTAGTTCATTCATGAGTGCAGGTAAATCTGGAATGAGACATTAAATAGGATGTCACAATCAGGATTCATAAATATTTCCCCATGAGGTCTGCCCCAGGTTTTTACAGCAAGATTAGGCCTGTTTTGAATTAGACATGCAATCAGGATATCATATGCAGCCAATTGGGGCCATTTCGACATCCGTACATGCTTAATTCTGGGTTCTATCAGCCGCATCCTTCTAAGGCACAATGAGCCAATCTAAGACTTAAATAGGCCTAGATGTGCAAATTAGACCCACTATCATTTCTTTTGCAAGTGCTGTTCTGAAGACGCATTGTTCTCCTTTTCCTCTTCAGAGGAATCAAGTTCTATTAGGAGATGGTAGGTTAAAATGAGCTCTAAAGACTCAGGATCTATTTTTAAACAAGAGTTTTAAAGCAAGAAAATATGATTTTGAGACACGGCATTCAAACTTCCTTCTTACCTAAAGTAAACCTGCTCACTTCTCTTCCATACAAAATATATTCCCACTTGCTAGAATCCATGTCAACACCGCTACACTTAAAACTACCTAAAACTATGTACTTTTAATGTCAGCTTTCAAAGTGGCGCCACAAATAAGAGTGATGTCATTTACGAAGGTCCCCAATCAGAAATCCATCAGCTACATATATTTTCGGAGAAAGAAAAATAAAAAGTTTAAAAATGGCAGTGTTTGAACCCTGAAATAGACCCGGGACTGAAAAATAAAAAAGATGTAAACATTTTTTTTAGATTTTAAAATGAATGCATATCAAATTTCAAGATTAAAAAAAATGAAATTTTGTTTTTTTGCATTTTAGATTCCTTAAGGATTATACGGTGAAAGGATTAAACGGTTCAGTCGCCTTAAAACCAACAGTGGCACAATTTTGAAGACTAGCCTGATGATATTTAAATGAAAAACTCTTCATTCAGTATATCTTCACTTTGCAATCGTTATAAGAATATGCAGTCAGGAGTCCTACTATATTAATGTCTTGGTTATGTTTAACAAAACAAGGCTAAGGGTCACCCGGCTGGTTGGCCCTATAAATATACTGTTAATGGTGTTTTAGCAAACAAGCTATTCCTAAAAATGCAGCTTTTAGGCTTCTAGCTGAAGACATTAAAATGCAGATGGATGCAGGCTCCTGTCCTTTGAAAGAGCCTTCTTCATTTAACCTGTGACCTCATTTTTGCCTTTAGCCAAAGATTCTGTTCATTTGTACAGCTCCTGATGCTGCATCAGTCTACATTGTAACCTGGAAGGAGTCATATAACGTGGAAGGGTAAAAGGATGGAGGGGGGGTTTGTCCAATTTTCTATGCTCAATTAATCAGCACAATTAGGTTCTTGTGAGGAACTGCAAGGCATCTTTGAAAACAGCATTAATCTCTTCTCATTCTATGTGTTGCAATGGTTAACCTAATGGCATGATTTACATGTGAAAACTGTTAAACTACTGTAAGGTGACAAAATAGGAAAAAAAATAAAAAAAATGAGCTGCCAGACTCATAGTGCTGGCTCTTTCAGTAGAATTAAACATTTAATACTATTATTTATATTAATTTCATATTATAATGATCACTTGTATAGTGCAATTTACAAATGTTCCAGTTTTAGATTAACAAGAGTTCACCACTTAACTTTGTGTGTGTTGCTACTAAAATCTTTGGAAATATGTAGCTTTAGAAAATGATGAAAATTGAAATTATGGTGGCCGTACACTGGTAGATCAATTAACTACACAATACAGGTTGTAAATTATTTAATGTGCATTCAAGCACACCACCCATATAGTTGATTAAGATATGCAAGATATGCTTTTTTTGGACTACAGACTAAGTTAGGGATTTAGGGGTCTATTAGAAGGCAGATCAGTTGACTACAACCACTAGTTAATGGAGAAGTCTTTTGATGAGAAATCTTCTTGGACAGACTGATACCTGTTAAACTCTCTGGTGGCCATACTAAGTACAATGATTAGACAATTGACAAAAACTGTTTACAATGGCTGGCCAGATCTGAGTTTCCTCAGTTAGTTAAATAATAAGAGCTATTGAAGGTACTTAAGGTTACTTCAGTCATTCGACACATGATGGGCAAACTTTATTACAGTCGGAAAGACTGCCCTCTGTCTTTTTGAGTTTATCACAAGAGATCTCATGGTGTTCCTGGGAGATTACCGTGCGAGTTTTTCAATCTCGACTTTTCGATAAAAAAGTAGCCATACTACTAATGTAAGGTATGGCTACCTTTCCATTGAAAAATTCAAAAATCTCAACATCGAAAAATCAAAAAACTCATGCGGTAATCTCATGGGAACACTGCTTGATCTCGCATGATAAAGTCAGAAAGACTGTTCTTTGTCTTTCTGAGTTTAATAAATTTTGCCCCATGGTGCTTAGTTTGAACCTCCAAAGTTTTATTAGATTTCCATGACAAGTTCAGTGTCAGAGTCTCATATATAGAATATTTATACGGAGGAACAAAGTCAAAACAGGAGACAATCACGGGAGTTTTTGGTTGTTTTTTTTTAGTTGCTCTCTGTGGTCTTTATCTAGGACCTTACTAAGTTTGATAAATTTCAAATCTTGTGAGCGCTTCCTGTTTTTATCTTGTTTCTATACTTATTCCAGGTATTTTCCTTAGAGTGTAAGCACAGCTATTTTTCACCCCCAAAGGACACTTTAGTGACATAACTTCTACAGCTCATTCATGTCTTGTAAACGTTATGTAACTAAAGTTTCTTTTTTTTTTTTTTTGGATCAAAAAGAAGGAATTTGAATTTGCAACATAGAAGTTTTTAAGTTTACACATACTTCCTATATAAATTGGCTGTAGACCTCGGAATTAATTGTATGATGTTGTCGATAGAGATATTCTAAGTAAAGTTGCAAATGGTTGTCATCTTTATTTTTTGCAACTTTAAAATATTTATTTTTTTAGCCAGAGCTTCTTCTTTTCTTTTTAAATTTGTATTCTTTTCTACATTCAAAGGTCCATTAACCTAGCAACCAGCCACTGAATTAACTCTATACTATAAGTATAGTAGTACAGAGCCCAATCACTAAGAACACTAATAAAAAACTATTTATAACTAAATAAATCAAGCCTTAGAATAATTGATTTTCTGGTTGTTGAGGTTCAGTGACTACCTTGATGAGCCAAGGCCACTATAAGAAATTTGAGAAAGTATGAACGACAGCATTAGGTTTCTTTCTTCAGTTGTAAATTTGCCACGTCTTCAAATTAACGCTTCAGGGCATATTTATCGAAATGCAAATTGCCCCATAGATGTAATGATTTCATGACATTTAGACTCTTGGCCAACTTTGCATATTCAGTAAAGATTATTTTCTGAGATGTTGCAAATTTGTGTAGTTTGAATATTTTTGCAAGACTTTGCATTTATTCACAAGGAAATTGTGGAAATTTAGGGTATTAAGGCATATGCTGAATTGACAATATGCTAAGGTGTACTAGCAAAAATATGCAGTTTGGCCTTACAAAAAGAAAGTGGTGAATTGAGGGGCTTATGGCAGAGTTCCTGCCAATATTCTCATGACATCTTACTCAAAAGGTTTAGAGAATGTGGCAACAGGAGTTAGGAAGTGTCTGCCAATAAAATAAAAGAAAATAACAATGGTTGTCATTTATACAAATATTTTATAGCAACAATACTTGGGGACTAAAGTGCTCTAAAATGGTTACATTGCCCTTTCTTAAAATAACCAATACCTATTGGCAGTATGTTGTCATTAATGTAGTTATGGAGGCATTGTCTACATCAACAGACTCCCGCTACTATTCACCTGGCTATGCTCCAAAAATTATTATGCAACAGATTGCTGCATCTGAACAGCAGCACACTAAGACAAAATTTATTAAACTCGGAAAGACTGCTCTGGGTCTTTCTGATTTTACTGAGTTAAATCTCTCATTGTTTTGGCGAGATTTTTTTTTGAGTTTTTGAGATTGAATTTTTGATCTTTTTTTTTTTTAAATTTTTTCAATGGAATGGTAGCCATGCTACTAATGTAAAGTATGAATACCTTTCCATCAAAAATTTAGAAAAATAGAGATCTCGAAAAAAATCTCGCATTATTCACTCAGTAAACTCGGAAATACCCAGGGGGTTATTCACTAAAGTCCAAATTGTTGCGTATAGGTGCGAATTCGGCCGATAAAGACAGTCACAATAGGCTGCTACTGTCGCCGGCGCGTCTTTATAATGAGAATAATGTTGTAGTTGCCACTTTATTATGGGAAAATTGTCGCAATCTTAATTTAAAAAAATTGTTGGGACTTTACAATGGGGAAATTGTAGCAGATTTACTATTGGAATCCGCTGTTTGCGAATTCAACAGTCGAATTCACACCTTAATGAATAACCCCCAAGAGCGGTCTTTCCAAGTTTAATACATTTCACCCGAAATAGTGAATATGCACAGCTCACTTTGCAATGCAACAAACAATATGATCATCCTCCCTTTCCCCCCCCCCTTTCTCTTTCTGGGGCTTATTTTATCAACAAACAATAATTATTTTCAATGTAATTTCCGTTATTTAGCTAGTTTTGACCTTTTCTCCTACTTATCAATTTTCTCTTCCTTTTTGCCCTTTAATGCACTTTGAATTTTAGTACCATTTGCTTTTTTTTCCTCTTTTTTTCAGTTTGTTTCATTTATGACCTAACAGTATTTACCTTTATTAAAATCAATGTTTTTCAATTCCGCTGAAATTGATTACCGCTTTTGATCTGGCGTTAACCATTATTTCTTTGGAACAGCTACAGGGAGTACATTTTAGAAGAGCAGGAACATTTCTTTAAAAAATCAGTAAAGATAGCAAAATACCTGCAGAAACAGGCAAAATCTTTTTTTGCCTTTTTCTGTTTGATTTTATATAAATGAACAAAAAAAAAAGAATAAAAAAAGAATTTGAAGCTTCAGTGACACCAGAAAAAAATCCCATTTGGTTTGAAAAAGAAGTTAGTCTTAAATGTTGCTAAAAATGTTGCAAAAATATAAAAAAAATATGAAAGTTACATTATGGTTTGTATTGTTTTGTGTTTCTATATTGTTTTCTTAACAACTTTGGATACTATATAATCAGAAAGTGTCCCAAAAAGTCAGTTTTTATAAAAGATGGCTGCAGACAGCAATGGAAAAAACAGCATAAATAAAATAAAATCAAGAATTCAACTTTCAATATAATCTAAATGGCAATTTCTATTTCCAATGTGAGTCTCCCTTTATGTGACTCAAATTGAAAAAGGGGAAAACATAAATTTCACCAATTGTTTAACATATGCAACCCAGCTGGCACCAACCCAACCATAATTATACGCAATTCATTAATGATGTCTTACAGTATAAATGTATCAGTGTTACATGCTAGATCACTTAAAATATTCAGTCATTAATATTATACAGGCTTACAGTGCCTGAAATACAGAGTGAAAGAAATATTTCTGGACCAATTACCATGCAGCAATGTTGTTATTTGTTAAGGGTATCAGGGGCCAAATATACAAGTGAACACAATTTCTATTGGCATGATAAAATACAGCAGGATTGGCCAAAGTGATCAAGTATGTTAATCAACTTTATTTCATCAACTGTGATAAACAATAGCATTTTAACTTCAGTTGCAAGAAAATAACTGCAACGCCTAGAAGCAAGTCCTTTATGTTTAAGGGTTAACTTGTACTCTCGAAGGACAACAGTGTGTTCTAACAACTTGCATTTAAAGATGACCTTACAGTCTGAAAATATTGGAAAATGTGTCTAGCCTTCTGTAAAATCAATGGAAAACAGTAATGGTTGTTTGTCTTAGAAAAATAAAAAAATATAGGGTCATATGTATTAAACTCCCGGACTGACCATTTTGGTGTTAAACAGACACTAAAACAGTCATTTAGAGATTGTTTCAATGTAATATATTGCATTGTTCTGCTTCACTGAACAATATAGGCAGCAGATATATGGAGTAATAGGAAGCAAGAGGATGAGTTGTCACGTTTTAATAAAATAGAGAAAGCTCATTCAATGCTAGATAAAAACCAATTGCTTGCAGCCTTATTCCTTTATTTGTTTATACAATGTTTAAGTTCCACAAACCCTTCTTTTTTTTTACTAAGAAATGTAGATTTTAATATTTCACTTAACTTGCTAACATTAAAGGAAAAATACCTTGGTTTTTTTTTTATATCACTTTATTTTTACACAAATGATCAGTATAATATATTGGTCACGGGGAATTCTGCTGTTATGGGTTCATTTATTGACATATTTGTATTTATTGATATTGTAATATTAAAAGTCGTTTAAAATGTCAGAAAAATTCCTTTTGGTACAAAGTTACAGTGTAAGGCCATAGGTTTAAATACGCTGTATTGTTGGTAGGTTTGTGCAGTTCAGATTCAGGTTAATCGGACAAAATCTGACATTGCAAATCCTTGTCAGGTTCGAAAAATACAGACCAAGCATGTTAGATTTTGTCAGATTAACCTGAATCTGAACTGCATTTCTCTACCAATTTTTCAAATTTTTCGATGGAAAGGTAGCCACAATTTACATTAGTAACATGGCTACCTTTTTATTGAAAAACTCGATTGAAAAACTTGCGCAGTAATCTCGTGGGAATGCGAGATCTCGAGCGATAAACTCGGAAAGATTGAGAGCAGTCTTTCCGACTTTAATAAATTTAGCTCTAATTAAATGGGTGAAATTTATTAAACTCTGAAAAGCCCGATTTTGCTTTTCCAAGTTTATTCTCGGAGGTTTCTCACAGTAAATATCTCAAGATCTTTTCAGTCGATATTTACCGACAGAGATTGGTTTTTTCATTCTCGATTTTTCAATAAAAAGGTAGCCATACTAATAATGTAAAGTATGGCTACCTTCCCGTCGAAAAATTAGAACAGTTTCAGTTGGTAAATATCAATCGAAAATAAAAAAACGATTTTTACTGCACGAACAGCCGAGATGTTCTCTGGATAAACTCGGGAAAAGTCAAATTGAGCTTTTTCGAGTTTAACAAATTTATCCAAAACACAAATAACAGTGCTAATTGCTGCAAAAAAAAAAAAAAAAAAAAAACTTCATCTTTAATACAGATCTATGGGCAGCTCCCTGTCAGGTAGGATCCACATTTCCAGTTCACTTCTGCTGGCAGCGGATCAAGAAATAAGATGAAGGAGTAAAGAGATACATAAAAATGTATTTTACTCTATTTTATTAAAAAATCCAATCCTGAATCCAATTCCAAAACCAAAACGTTTCCAAAAAAGAAAACTTTTTATATAATGAGACTAATGACATCATAGTATTCTAGACTTTGTTACTGGCTGTTATTGCCATAGTACATCACCATTTTCTCTGTTTTTAGTACACTTTTTTTTTACCATTTACAATATAATAATTTACAATAATAATTACAATACAAGAATCTGGCAATTCTTTATTGGCTTCCTGAACAGAAACTTGATTTCCATTGTGTCTGTGATGGTTTAAATTTGGCAGGTGAATTAATAACTAGGCTGGATGAATTTATATTTGGTAGAATCCAATAAGTGAATCCTTGTAAGCTAATTAATGGTGTTATCTTGTATTTTCATGATCTCCTTGTAAATGTGTATTTCATTAAGAAGTTATAACTAAAGATAACTTAAGGCCAGCTGTGAAGAACATCTTCACTTAGATTCCACTATCCAATAGACTGATGCCTTGGGGGAGCTATCTAGTCCCTTCCTAAATATTATGGCATATTGTGGTGCTGATCAGTCTTGACAAAGAGCTTGAGGAGTTTGTATGTGTTCTAAACCTCTCATTGTACTTTGGCAAAAGAGAGGAGTAGGAAGAGGCAGCTAGAGAAAGCAACCACTGTGAACTTGACATTAGCAGAAGCCAAGGCGCAGGGCCAATGACACACCCAGTCTTCACCCAGAGCCTCCACAAGGAGGTTAGGACTTCTCAGCGGTGCTATGTCCAGGTTGCAGCCCCTGGGCATCCACAGATGGCATTAGAGACAGGAGACAGGACGCGTCAGGGCCAGTTCTACCTATGGGCAATGGCCCAGGGTGCAATCTATCTGAGGGGCACTGTCACCCACATTGCCCAATTCTAAACTTGACCTCCCCCCCCGCGCGCCCCCATGCCCCGCAACACCCCCCCTTGTCCCGCGCCCTCCACTCACCTCCAACAACATTTCAGCGACGAACCTCCTCTGATAAGGTAAGTTGAATGCGACAGCTCTCCTTACTGCTTCGGGTCTTGTCGGCTGTATTTGGCAGCTGTCAGCAAGACCCAAAAATCTAAGGAGATGTGTCGCTGGAATGCTGTTGGAGGTGAGTGTAGGGGGCTGGGCAAGGGGGGGGGGGCGGTGTGGGCAGGGGGGGCATGGGGCAGGGGGGGGCGCGGGAGGAAGGGGTTGGCCCAGGGCACCAATAGTGCCAGGACCGCCCCTGGGAAGCGTAGTCGGTATTCAGGCAAATATAAGGGCAGGTGGCTAACAGGAGAAAACAGTAAACAGGATACAAGGTCTTGGGCAGGCAGAGTTCTAGCAAGGTCAAGGTACAGGCAGAGGTCACACGGATAGGCAATAGCAAGACAGAGCACACCCAGGAACATCCAGAGAGTCTTATATTCAGGCACAAGAGTTGGTGTCAAGCTGACTTAAATAGGTGCTTTGGTGGGAATTCGTCCACAATGCAATAATGTGACTGCGACTGCATGCGTCGCCATCCTGATTAGACGTTGAAGGAGTTAAAGGAACACCCCGCCTGTGACCAGTGTAAGCACAAGATGGTGACCGCAACAGACGCTGACACCGGACCGTGGAGGAGGTGAGCAAGTGAGTAGAATTCCTAACACTCACAAAGGAAGCAAATTCTCACTATGTACCTAATTTTACTTTTACTCCATATCAGCTGCGTTATCTGAAAAACTCTCCTCAGGATGTATATATAGATGTGACAAGAATTACCATATAGAAATAAACATAATTTTCCTTAGCATTTAATTATAGTGTAAACTACAGTATTAAAAAAAAGTTGCAAATAAAATTACCTTCTTTTTATAACAAATAAAGCAAAAAAAACAAAACAATATATTTTGCACTTTTGCATACATTCATACAAAATTCGGGTATCTGGTCCAACATGGATCTCTCCCCATCTGGTAATGCAAATACACAAAATATAAATAAAATTCTTCAATGCTTTATTGTATCATCCAATAAAACCAACTCATCACTGGAGCAAAAGATAAAATCCAAAAAGGTAACACACAAAGCAAAAGTCAATGTGAATGTTAACATATATATGTTTTTCAGTAGCCCAGTCGGTTGCCTATCAGTTACATTACAGTAGCACAACCTTAATCAGGAGTGTCACACTCAAATACACAGTGGGCCAAATGTAGAAACTTGGGCAAAGTCACAGGCTGTTAGGTACGCTACTTACCGGTTGGCTCCGTTCCAGCGTTGGTCTCCTTGGGGTGCTGGGCGCGCCACACCTAGATCTCCTCGCTGACGTCACATGCGCACACACCACGGCAGTGCACTTTTTGAAATCCTTGCTGCGATCACCTGACAGGCTCGTTGGCTGTATAAAGGAGCCTGTCAGTTATGACAGCGCCCGTTTATAAGGACTCCTTCATGTTTCTTGGTGCCTAGTGTCTGTCCCTAATAAAGGATATCTTCCGCCTGTTTAAAGTGACAGTTGCCTGACGCATTTCTGTTCCTTCATTTCCTGTCTCAGTATCCCTTTGTGGTCAGTCCTGTCTTTGCCTGCTGGATCCACCTCTGCCCTTCTGCTATAGTTCAGCCCTAAGGGCCGAGACCTGATATTTACTGAATAAATGTCTACAACTAAAGTTTTTCCTTCTCGTCAGATATAACGATGATCCTTTTCCAACAGGTCTGCCCAGTGCCGGCTCTGGGTCTGCCCTTTACATTTGTGAACAGATATTCTGCTTCTTACTTTTATTTAAAGCTTCTGTTTTACACCTTTCGTTTGGCCATTTTAGGGAGGGGTAGCCTGATGTCACTGGTAGCATGAGGTCGCTAATTAATGTCAACAGAGGAGGGGGTGCTTGTGGATCCTTGTTGACCTGCCAACCCACCAGCAGAACATTTTGGGTTTGTAGTATTAGCAGTGCATGTGCTGTTTGCCAGCTGGCCAGCCAGCTCTAGTAGCCATTTGGTATTCTCGCGAGCCAAATATAACTATACTATGGGCCAGATCGTAAGCTCTACAGGACAGGTACTTTCATCCTTTTGTTTCAGTCACTGCCTGGCAATTAGAGTGATGTATCTTCATGATTTTCTGCTTGTAATTGCAATTACATTAAGCATTTCTCCAATGTCTGTATTATGATTGAATTGTACAGTATAGTGATGTGTAAATAAAAATATACGTAAATACGAGAATACAGCATTACTGAATCAGCTCCAAACAGGAGAACTTTATTCATTCTGATGATGTCCTTATATATGTGTCTTTGGAAAATAAACACATTTTTTCCCAAAACGTTTACTGAACAGATTCATGAACTGGTCTGGCAGACACAAAGATCACTCATCTCTAGATATTCATTAGTACAGCTTTATAAATACTGCCCGTATACATGTTCACAGAGAACAAAACCAGTATAAAGTCAATATTTTCCTTATACCCACAGCAGACATTTAGTTATTTCTATAGGTCTTTCTTTATACTGGTAAGGTTAAAGATTCATGTATTTCTATGCTGTATTTCCTGAATTATACCCAGCAGATTTAAAACTCTCTAGTTGGTCAGTAATATTAACCATTACATTTACCAACTAGAACAAACCTCCTTCCCAGAGGCCATTTCACAGTAACAACCCTAGGAGATGGCTTGAGGTGATAAGGGTAAGGCTGTACAGACCACACTATTGCTAAAGGCAATATATAACATTGACATATAGGGCACTGGCCTTTCTGCATCTGTTTATTCA
The DNA here is from genome assembly GCA_019650415.1 of Pipa parva. Lineage (NCBI taxonomy): Eukaryota > Metazoa > Chordata > Amphibia > Anura > Pipidae > Pipa > Pipa parva. The sequence continues at coordinate 11,007 of WMED01006558.1, forward strand.
TGTGATGGAAAGTGACTGTATAAAGGATAAATTGCTGCTACAAACAATAAAAAAGTAGACATTTGTTTTAATTGTTGTAATTAAACCATAGTTTTACTCCAAAAACTCAACCCCAATATTACCCAAAAAAATTCTAAATCCTTCCTGCCTTTTGATGGCTCAGAGGAATGTGGATAGAAGGTTGTTAAAATGGTTTAGAAAGTAGGCCTCATAACAGAGATGACTCAATCTGCTTCTTTAGCTGAATTGTTGATTTTATACTTGCAGACTACAAGGCTTATTCAACATCAGCATTTGAAATATGTTTGTGATTGTCTGTTTGCAGGCCTGATATAAACACCCCTTCAACTTTAAAAAAATCTGCAGCATATCACAACATGACATCTGGTCAAAGCAAGACCCAACTTCAATGGATATATATGGATATAGTACATATCATTACATTAATCTCTGACTATCCTTCATTATATGAATTACTCTCATCTGCATCATCTTAAAGTAGAATCATGATTGTCTCATACAAGGGATGTATTTTATATAATTCTCCATGACTGGTTGTTAACTCACAGGTAAGTTGAAATAAAATTTTTTAGGAACTTTAAACCCAGTGTACAGAATGGTACAAGAAAACAGTACAGACCAGTGTGGAAATATAGTAACCAAAGTAAAGTGAACATCGGTGAAAACATGCTAAAATATGTGTTTCAACGTGTTTTGTCTGTGTAAATCATGTATACAGTAATTGTGGGAACTGTGGGTGAAATAAGTGTTCTGATTATCAGGGTATTATAAATAAAGTTTTCATGTACAATGTAAAATTAATGTGTATTTACAACAATAAAGAAAATCCCTTTTTGTGCTTTTTTTTAAATTAAATACCTCAAAAATCCCTGCTTTCTGTTTTAAATTAAAGGGAAATTAGCTGTTTTACCAGTATGGCCAAAAATCAGTGCATAGATAGATGCCATTAATGACTCCAACTACTGTATCCAAGCAAGAGGCCTTTTAATAAGAAGAACACCTAATTTAAAATAAAAGATCATAGCACTGCAATGCAGTGAAAAACAAACAGTAAATGCATAGCAATGTTTATTGGCTACTAGGAAAAAGGAAAGACACATTCCCATTGGTCTCAGGTCTGAGATTGTGACCAGACTGTGGCCCTTAGGTTAGCCTCATGAAGGTGGTAGCAGGCAAATAATGAAATGGTGATAATGGAGACAGCTATTTTGAAGATATCTCACCTTCAAAAACTGGGAATGGATAACCAAGAAGACGAGAGGCTAGAAAGGAAACAGTAGCATAAGTGAATCCATAATGGAAATGAGAAAGGCTGAAGAAACACTATACCAGAACAAGAAACAATTATCTAAAACTGAACAGAAGAGACACTTGTGTGAGAACAGGGAGGAGACAAATATCCCACCTAAACATCGAAGAGAGAAAATGTAAAGAGCAAGGTGCAGCCGACTGCCATTTTGAGGCAACTGAAGGAGCCAGCACTATTACAGTGAGAAACAACTGCCTTGCTCCGTTCTCAGGTTATGCTATTTCATCAATGAGATTATTATCCAGTTCTTGTCTTCTTTGCTTCAATATAACTCAGCTAGATTACTATCCCATCCATTTATCATTAATGTAGGGTGAGGACCTGCAGATCCTATAGTTTTGGCTATTTGGAAGTTGCTGTAAAAACTTACTTGGTAGATATGCATCCAAGGTGAGGTGACAGCCAGAAATAATGCAACCCCTTGTATTTACTATGCTCTCGTGGATTGGTACTATGTGAACGCTCTAGGCTTTATAGTTTTGCCATCTGTGTCTATCTTAAATTCTATGACGTGTCAAACAAAACACTAATCAGATTAGAAATAAAACAAACATAGATCAGATCAGTTTTATGTGGCAATGCAAAAACCTTGGTGGATGACTGTCAAATAGGAATAGCCTAGAGACATTTTTAGTTGAAGCTCTGAGTCTCTAATTGATGATCTTCTACCCATGCTGGTCTTGGTCATTCTAAAGGTTACAGGTTTTTATACTCTGTCTAGGGCTGGATCTGCTACTACATATTCACCTACATATTCACTGTGAATCAGACAATCTTACTGACCAGTGGAATGTGCTGTATAGAACAGAGGAAAATAGGTGCTGGAATATTAGATAAAAAGTGTCCTTTCCTGCTCTGAAAGTATTGCCCTAAATGACTACTGGGACAGGTTTGGGCAATTTTAAAGCATTTCCATTAAATATGTGACTAATTATATAAACTAAATACCATACTGTATACCCCAAAGGACATATTAATCTGTCATGCATGTATCTGGTAACATACATTTACATTTTAAGTGAACTGTACATTCCCTTGAGCTGCAAGAATGCACATCATTTAAGTGTGCAGTTAAAATCATCTGGCATTCAAGAAGTTAAACACATAGAAAACAAACATGTTCATGGTTCAATCAGACCAATCTGAATCTTTTGCCTCGGCTAATTATTACGGACAAGCCTCTTTATTGAACCAAATCCTGTTATTGGCATCAGGATGCATGAGCTGTGTCTCTTGTTTAAAATGCACTCATTACCCGTACAAATCAACCTTGTTGACAGAAAGCTTCGGAATTAAGCATCCCGTGTTACTCATTGGACAAGGAGCAATTTATAATGCCATTAGCAACACTTGCGAAGGTTACAGACATCAAAAATTGTTCAGCTGTAATTATTCTTAATGGATACAAGGAATAAACTGAC
>WMED01006559.1:0-18361 GCA_019650415.1 Pipa parva
CTTGCTAACTGCGCCCAGGGCAACCGCCCAATTCGCCCATACGGCGAACTGGCCCTGGTTTACATCAGTGCAGCTTGATGAGTTTATCTGTACACTGCTTTTCAGAAAAGACTGTAGCAATGGCAAAAAATGGTACATTTAAATGACAATTTATTGAAAACTACATTTCTTTCCAAAAAAAAAAAAATAGTAGAGTGCTGTTAATAGAGGTGTCAATAATAGATGTGAAATATTATTTAAAAAAGGATATTTGAGAAGAATGATATTTCTTTAATCACATAGTGTGAATAGACCTGTCACATTTCCCTAAGTCTTCATGCACACTTTTTCAAGCAAGTAGATCAAATCCTACTTGTTCTGTCCCACTAGTCACCTGAAAAAGGCATTGAAAATACATATTAACGTGGATCAGTCATTCATGCATCTGGCAGTTGATTGTTGCATTGATGCTGAATTACTTTTTTTTCTTAAGAAATTAAGAATTGCTTCTACAGCAGGGGTCGGCAACCTTTTGGGATGAGGGAGCCATATATGTGTGGCTCCCTCAGCCCTTTTGAATCCGGAGCCACTGACATCACCTCCAGATTGGCTAGCAATCCGGACTCGCGGTGACGTCAGCAGCTCCGGATTGGATGGCAATCCGGAAGCGCTGAGAGAGCTTTCTCTCTACAGCGCTTATTGGCAGACTGTAATGAGCGGTGCTCACCATCAAAAGAGCCATATCTGGCTCAAGAACCGTAGGTTGCCAACTCCTGTTGTACAGCTTAGAGCATCCTTGCGTATGTATGTATGTATAATTTTATTTAGAAAGGGTCATAAATTGCAGGAAAGTGAAGCTCAAGCTTTACTTCCCACTAAAGTACTAAAACAAAAGAAAGAAAGGCTCTAAACTATGAAGAAGTTGATACTGTCATTTTCTAATGAAGAGTAAAACCAATTTGAAATAACAGTGTCTCCAATAGCCACAAATTTGGGGTATCAGTATATATGTCAATCAATGTGGTGGGATATCATTTGGGCACATAGATTTTAATCCTCTGTAAATGGATAGGGCCATTTTCTTTTACATAATCTGATTCTGTTCCATCGAATGTCTTAGTAAAAGACCAAACATAGGCATAATTTTTTGATGTTTTCACTGTAAAAGGGCATCACCATACTCGTGCAGATCGGAAAGTGCAATCTATGAGAATTATTAAACATGACGGTCGAAGACACAGAGGCAAGCATTATCTTGTCATAGGATGACATCTTTTGTCTCATTTGTAGCTTATAGGAAAGGGTACACAGGGAAAAGCTCTAAAAATGCTGATTCTTAAGTAAATGTCTAGATAACAATGTTTTTGTTATTAATGTTGATGTCATTTGTTTAACAATACTCAGAATTGAAAGACTTCTGACCCTTGTTTGTTTTCAAAGGGATATGCAGGCTCTAATGTGGCTCTAATTAAAATGTAGCTCATGCTGCTATATGCACTTTTGTAATATACTTCTAGACTTATTATTACTGTGTGTGTGTGTGTGTGTGTGTGTGTGTGTGTGTGTGTGTGTGCTTTTTTTTGAAATAGAGCTGCTTAAACATTAGTTACCCCCATCCTCTCACTCACTACTGCCAGCAGGGAAGGTTTTGAAAGCCCTAGCTCAAAAATTATATGCAGTGAGACCATCCAATCAAAATCCTTCCTGTGTATCCTGCTGTTTGCTCTATGTTGCATGTATTCAACTCATTGCTGGAAGAGTTGTTCTATATGGACACAGGCATTTGGAAATCTCCAAAGGCTCATTAATATAAGTAGCTTTCTCATGCATATGCAAAAAAAAAAACACACACAAAATACCCACTGTTTACCATGAGTTTTCAAGCATTTTGTAATCAATGTAGATAATCCCATCACATTTTAAATGCATGCCAACTGATCAAAACGCATGCGTGATGTGCTTATCTGACCATTAGAAATATGAGGGGTAGTGAGCACTAATTAGTATCAAAAAGTATCAAAAAGTAAACAGGTGCTACCTACATGAGAGATAAATAGTAGAAATGAAGGAAGGAAAAGCGCTCCTGATATGTTGGTGCACACTGAAACAAATTTTATTAACAATGATCATTCTTTAGACATGACATAGTGAGTAAAAACATTTGAAAGGACTAAAATCCTAACGGACAATGTGGATATAACAGAACCTCCATATGATAAAGGGTTACATTGCAGGTTTCAGTCAGTCTAGTACAGTTCAGTCATAGTGCAGGGATCAAAAACCTGGGTGTAAAGCATAGATGAATGTTTGGAAAAGAGTATATAGTTCAAACTCTATGTCTGAAAGTAACTGTATTAGTCACCTGTTATAACCGTCTAGTCTGATGCAGTAGTCAGGTTCAGTGATCGGGGGTTAGGTCTGTCTGCCGTAGATGAACATGCAGATTTGCCTGTGATCAGAGTAAAGAGGCAGAGCCACCACAAGTCCTGCCAATCTGACCATTAAGCATTACAGTAAAGTGTGGAGCAATCCTTTCCTTGTAGAACTGTAAAACAAGTTTCCTTAGCAATAAATATGGAGGGCAACACACACAGCCTAGTATTAGAAGTTGTCATGTACACCACAACTATCATAATAAAGGAGAAGTGTAGTAAAATGGTATGCTTACTTGATCAAGCAGCAGTACACTAAGAGCCTCATTGACTAAAGTTCAAATTCACCTGTCGAATTCACTTTGCTACAATTTGATTCACATCACCAAAATAGACACAAATTCAATTCTCAGTATTGACTAAGTGGAGAGTACACTTGTTGAGCAGATGGACAGCGGCAATATGTATTGTGGCGTAGTCAGGTGGATAGAAGTAGATTAAGAAGTCATGCGGAGTGAGGGGAATTTGACAAGTGAAGGTCAGTGACTTCAGTCTTACACTGTGCCACTAATTGTATTCTGTGAATATTCTATCTATTTCTAGCTAACTTTATTCCCAGGTCATGTTGTCACTTAGTCGCAGTTGCCATTGACACTTTTGATGAAATAGCCGCCATACGCAATACTGGAGCCCTGCCATCCACCCCCCAATTCACCAGTCTGTAGTGTCAAAATCAAACAAGTAAATTCAGAGCAGTTGAGCTAGTCACATTCACACCTTCACACCACTCATCTGCTTAGCCAATAGTAGAAGTAACTGTGCACGCACATAATGAAAAGAGCTCCCTAAGATCTCAACTATCATAGCTGCCCGAACTGGTCACGTATTTATCACTTTGGAGAGTTTGATCAAAAAGAGAACATGGGGAAGTGGTGAACAGACATGAAATTCATAGCTTGACGAGATCTTTTATCTTGTTGGGTAAGCAAATGTCAACCACTTTAGATAATACATATTCATTAATACCAAATATTTTTTTAAGTACAAATGCTACTTTCAGGGGTCTGTTAACATTTTGAACATGCAGATTAAATATAGAGAAGACGTAAATACATATGGTGCATTTTAACGTTTTGAAAGTATTGTTCTTTTAAGTTGTGGACACGAGCTGTTAAATTGGATATGCATCCAGCTGACCGACACTAGTCACATGTTTTATAGTCAGATTATTTGTTTATTTGATTTTACAGTTGAGTACACAAAACAAGGTTTATATATCCTATTATTTTGTTCAGGATCAATGGAACATTTTGGGAGTATGGCTCTTAAGGACAATGCTGCCACAAAGAGACACTTTTATTTCACCAGAACCCATTAAGTTAAAAATGTACTCAGTTTACAGACTGACAATAAATCCCTGGGAGCCTCTGATTTAGAATATTCCTATCTACATGTATTTTTGTTTGTGTAGGCATTTAACAACAAAAGTTCTCAGAAGACCCCGGGGAGCCGCAGTTTAACCCTTCTTTGCATTGTTTAAATTGTAGTATCGAAAATATTTGTATACGTATCATACTAGAGCTGGATCACAGCATCCAACAAAGTAACAGTTATATACGTGAAAAAGATAAATATAACAATGGGTATACTTTATCATGAAAACCGGAGAACTGAATGTAAACCTTTAAAAGTGATTTGTACAGTCATTTAAAGATCATTATTTTTTTTGCAATGTTGTGAATTGTTTCACAGTTTGTGACATTACACCACCTGCATATTTATGTACCACTTTGTGTCAATTTGCTGAGAATGTGACAACAATCACGTATTCATCAGGTGTGAAAGTGACAAATTGCCTAGGCACACTGATGTGAATATGCAATTTGATTTGCCAAATTATTATGGCAAATTGGGTATTAGAACAGGGTGTTTGTTACTATCCTGGTGACATTTCACTAAAAAAAAAAGCTGGCTACCAATGCCAAAATGAGCTAGGAAATGTCTATCATTAATGTAAACACTATTTTTGTAATTCTTAAAGCTTTCCTATGGTAAAAATGTTGGCAACCAAAACATGACAAAATGTTGATATTGTCTTTTCTTCACTTGGTTAGGCAAATTTACTCTGATAAATATGCAGCACAGAGTTTGTTTGGAAGCAAAGAACTGCTCTGGCCACCTTGTATTGTACCTTACCACTCTTGGCTGGTGTGATGTTTGCTAAAGAAAGCTGGACAGAGTGGCTCCTTTAAACAGACACAAAGATCTCTTGGCTGCATTCATGAATCTAGCTTGCTTTTTTAACTACAATCGGCAACACAGAAAATATAGTGCTCTATGCCTCCTCTTCTACCATACAGTACGTACTTCACAAACTAAACACATTCTAATAAGCATTTCCCCTATGTTGTTGGCAGGTTCTCAAGAGGACCTCTTATTCTTCGGAGAGAGAAAGAAAGGTGCTCCTTTATTAGACACAGAAGACAAAGGCAAAGATGCCATGCAAGTCTGAGCCCTTCAAGAGTTTTTCGTACCCTGAATCTATTCTTTCCTTTACTCCTAATCCTTTTGCTTGGCTTTGACTAGTAACCTCACGGAAGCTTCTCTCAAGAGCAGCCCATTGAGCTCTGCTCTCCAATTGCCTCAGAGCCCAGTGGATATTCCTTCAGATGTCTAACAAGCAACTAACACAACTGAGGTTTAGAGAGACACAGAAATCAATACTGCAGCTTCCACTGGTCACGCTGAGGGATTAGCCATCCCCAGGAAAGGCACAGGCAGCTGAATAACAGAATCATGACTCAGAATACCCTCAGAGGTTTAAGAAAGCCAGGGACCAGATTATGGCCTTTCTAACCTTTAGAGGAGACAGTACAATAAAATATTATGTAGTGCTTCTAAATACACATAGACCTGTACTGATATGTTATGTACATTGAATCCAAACATCACCGAACTTTGGAAAAAATGTGAAATAATCATTTCACCATATATAGTACAATGTATATACAGTATGAATCTCCCCAATCAGCTTGAACAAGCAAAAGTGAAATAAAGTCAACTGTAAAATGTTGTCTACTTCTTTATATTTTACATTTTTGTCACCATTTCCATTTCATAAAATGCTTGGAGCTTTCCTCATTTATCTTGTCATGAATATGCTTTTAATTACTATTTCATTACTAATTACTATTATGCTTTTAATCAACCCTAAATGAGTAAACTAATGTTTTATCTCACAGCAGTAGCACACGTGGGGACACTATGGTGAGTCACCCTTTTTAACAATCAGTTACATCCTTTACCAGAAGAAAGGCGCCAGTCTCAGGTTTGACAGCAGCAGAATTACAGCTTTATTTTCCTAAATTCTGTACTTACGTTTCTTATGGATAGAGTATGTTGAATAGGGCAACCCTATATTTATAAGAAGAATGATAGGTTTTAATATCCAATTATCTTGGTAAAACTGTGAGGAAAATAATCTAGTCGGCTAGGCTAGCAAATGGGAATAAAATAGGTCAACAATTATTTCACTTTTTATATAATGACTTTATATTTTGGTGTGGTTCAAACTAGTGATGGATTATTGTGGGTGGAGGTCAAAATTCAGACATTGGTTTCCAACATGAATATATGTGGAACCTTATTCAGCCAGTTAAACAATAATAATAAATACTACCCATGTCTTTTAACCAAGACACCACCTTGTTAAAAGAGGCAATCTCAAGTTACAGGGTACTCCACTGTATATATTACATACAGGTGCATCTCCGTAAATTAGAATATCAGCCGCCAAGAATTTTTTTTTCAGTAATTCAATTAAAAAAAGTGAAACTCATATAATATATAACATTAATGGGCGAAATTTATTAAAGTCAAAAAGGCTGTTTTTGACCAAAAAAATTCAATCAAAAAAATTCAAAAATTCACAATCGAATTTTCAATATTGCGATATCGAATTTTTCCATCCAAATTATCGATATTACAGATTTTCCATTGAAATAAACAGATTGAAAAGTTTTGCTCAAATTTTCAATATCGCGATATCACACTTTCAATATTGCGGTAAAGTAATTTATTTTTGTATAAATTACTATTCGATATCGTGATATTGGGTCAAAATTATCGATATCGTGAACACTTTTTTAAGTGTTTATTTATGATAATCTTGATGATTATGGCTTACAGCCCAGGAAAACCCAAAAGTCATTATCTCAGGAAATTAGAATAATTAACCCAAAACACCAGCAAAGGCTTCCTACGCATTTTAAAAGGTCCCTTAGTCTGGTTCAGTAGGTGACACAATCAGGGGGAAGACTGCTGACTTGACAGATGTCCAGAAGGCAATCATTGACACACTCCTCAAGGAGTGTAAGCCACAAAAGGTCATTTCTACAGAAGTTGGCTGCTCACAGAGTGCTGTATCAAAACATATTAATGAAAAGTTGAGTGGAAGGAAAAAGTGAGGTAGAAAAAGGTGCACAAGCAACCGGGACAACCACAGCCTTGATAGGATTGTTAAGAAAAGGCCATTCCAAACTTTGGGGGATATTCAGAAGTAGTGGACTGCTGCTGGAGTCAGTGCTTCAAGAGCCACCACACTCAGACGTATCCAGGACATGGGCTACAAATGTCGCATTCCATGTGTCAAGCCACTCCTGACCAATAGACAAGACCAGAAGCGTCTTACCTGGGCAGAGGAGAAAAAACTGGACTGTTGCTCAGTGATCCAAGGTGTTTTCAGATGAGAGTAAATTTTGCATTTCATTTAGAAATCAGGATCCCAGAGTGGAAGAGTGGAAGAGTGAAGAGTGAAGAGAGTGGCTGCATCTGTAAAAATGTGGTTTATTTGCCGTTTTCAAAAAAACAAAGCAGTAGAACACACTTTTTTTGAAGACTATCCTACTATCCTGCAAGAGAGCGCTTCTTCAGTGTAGGCTGCGGATCTGACCTGAAAACTGTCAGGTTGGGTCCACAGTCTATACTGAAGGAGTACTCGCTCATTGGGGGGATCTAGGATATCGATTAAAGCAGCAGTGGCAACAGCCCTGAGCCCGTGCCATAGCTTCTCCACTGCTACCCTAAAGCATAGTGAGAGGACTGGAGCAGGGAAAGAAGTTCATTGTTATTTATATATAGTTGACAGCATTTAACATATTCAGCTAAACTCAACATATTTAGTAGACTGCACTGTCTCTTGTTAATTAACAGGAAGCTAGTAGTCACATGATCAACAGAAAATAAGGAAAACAAGCCAAAACCAAGCAGTGTTATATTCTGTAAAGAATGGTCATTGTCCCTTTTAGATTTATATTGACCACTCTCCCTACCAGATTTCAGAAGAGGATCCTGCCCAACTGACCATGTAGGAGTGAGCTCCTTTGGGAGCTCTCTAGTGATGTGATGTTAGCTTGTCCTGCTGAGCTACATATTGCTTAGTCTAGGAGGTCCCTTTGATTATGAGCAGTATTTGATAACGTGCAATACCCTGGTTTGCAAGGAATAGTTAACTCTAGGGAAAGAAAAGCAGCTGCCCAGCATGCCCTGGTGCATGGTCTCATCAGGGACCCCGACACTACACTAGAAACAGCAAACATTAATTGTCTTTAGCAAGCCGTGCCACTTGGAAAACAGATCCTCTCAAAATGATAATGTATTTTTCTACAGTGTCCAAGTTACACTGCAAAATCCCTAGTTACATTTTTTAGTTTGCTGTGGTGGCTGAGTACCTCATTTGCTCACCTATTGACAGCCCTCAGGTATCCCAGTGTCCCTACAGTGCAGACCGCATAGTCATTCTTACCCACAATTTGACATAGGCCTAGTGTAACATGCTCTAGACACAAGGCCACACAAGATTTGCAGCACAAAATGCAAGTTGTTCATTCCAGCTGTTTAAATATATATTTGTCTGAGAATATTCACACAACAAACAGCATTCCATATTGGCAGTTAGCACAAGTAACCTTTTTATAAACTTGTGCTTCGCTTGTATTGTATTTTTTTCTACAGGGCTTATTTTAGGGACGTTCCTTTTCTTTGGATAAGACACTTGACTGCATTTTAATCGACTAACAGTCAATACTGTGGGTCTCCTGCTATGCTTTTTCCTTTTTTTTTTTCTTTAAAATCTGGCACTATCCCAGTCCAATAATTTTTTCACCAGGCTCCTATCCTATTCAAGCCTCTTTAGCATCCTGTCTCTGCAATTTTATGCATGAGCATTACTCCACTACTTCTTGCTTTGAAGCAATCCCACAACAGCGAATGCATTACAGAAGAGACGCATTCTAAAGAAGCTCCTTCACTGACTGTGCTGAACAGCCTGACCCCTCTGCCAGCAGTGCTCATAAATCTGCCTCACCTGATAGGAGATGGGCTTTTTAGGATCTCTCGGGTTGCTCTGAGGTAGCACTTCTCTGAACTCTGTGCCACAATAAATAATACTACCTGCAATATGTCTTTGGGAGTGTGTCAGCAGCTGCTGTCCTGCCATGAATCCTTGTTCTTTCTTGGCCTGGAAGATAGATTCTAGCTCCAGCACATTTCTGCACTCTGTGTCAGTTCTCTTTACCCCTTTGCCCCAACAGAATGACAGAGGCCACAAATAAAGTGAAATGAAAAAGAACTGACATTAAAATTGCCTCACAGCAAAGGATTCTTGCGCTACCCATAAGAGGATAAGATCAGAGCAAAAGCTAAACAGCCAGAGTGCGCAGCAAGGCAAAGCACAGCAATTGTAAAGAAAAATATGAAACAAAAATAAAAGCAAGCAAACCCAATCATGGAAACACAGCATGACGCCTGACACGCTATATATAATGGCAGGTTATAGATCTTTGTTGCCATGTTACACTGTTTCTGAGGGAGTTATGCGCTCATTTGGAAAAAATACACTATGCTTAAGTAAGCAAGGGGAAGTTTCCTATGCAGAGCTGTCAGTGCCACACACCACAAAGAATTGATATTGACCACTGAATTATTTATGGTTTATATGGATCCCTGTCCTTATAAAGCAAAATAAATCTCTATCAGCACTTGTTACTCAATTTAATATATTGTCGGGATATTTATAACGTAAATGGAACAGAGTCATGATAAATGTGTGTTCTTGTTGTAATATGTTTGCAACATATGAAATCTCACCCTCTGCAGATGGCCTTGATAACATATACCAGTGCAATCGTACAGGTTGATACAGGCGGTGTAGCATTCACAGCTAGTGATATGATTCTGCATCAGCCTTCATAGTACTGCATACACCTCAGTACCCACTGAATCTATCAGAGGTGGCTTCTGCCATAAAGCAGAGTGGAACTGGAGGTGATTTACAAGGTCGCTGACAGATGCAAGTATTGATCGGGTATTAAAGTGTCTTGTGATTAATACAGCCTTCTAAGTAATTAGTGCGGAAGATCTCTTATATCTCACCGTGCTTAAATAATGTATCTGTGAACACACAAGCACCTTGTCAATCACGCTTGCTGCAGCCAAACATCATATCACCTGATAACTCATTTGGAAACTGGGCTCACTGCCTGCTGAATACCTCTTAGAAACAGCAGCTTTTTCTCTTAATTGCCTTGGGTGACCTAAATTTAGAGCCCTGCAATCAACAGGGGTGGAATGCCAGAGGGAAAATTAGAGCTTGAGACTTTGATAGAGGCAAAGAAACCTGGGGAGAGATGCTGTGAGGCAAGAAGGACAAAGGGAGACAATGCTTCTATATACACAAATAAATTCCACAGGCTGAGGTCACCCTACTGGTAGAGGAGGACAGGGCAAGCATTAAAAACACTATATTACACTGAAATAATCAGGTTTTTTAAAAATGTAATTTATTTTGTACCATTTATAATAGATCATTAATAACTATCTCTCTGGTCTTGGTTGGATACATTTTATTTATATTTTGATTTGGATGCAATACTACTTATAACCCTGCAAAGTCAAAACGTGGAACTCAGTCATCTCTCATAGGTAGAAACAGCTTCAGATCCCGAGCAAACCAACCACAAACAACAGTATTGTAGGAGGTGATACGGTAAATGCTTTAGTTTGGATCCCAGAAATATTGCTCTCATAACTAGCGATGCCACCCAGGAGTTTGCTAAATCCGTGCATGGTTGGGGCTCATTAACAATTCCCTTGAAATCAAAAACCTCTTTGACACAGAAAATTATGTGCTGGTACCATCTAATAGAGCTATAGAGAATCACACTTTCCCTATCTGTAACCCAGTCACTATAAGTTTATTTATTGGTGCAATTTCACTTAGAGACTTCACTTAAATATTCATCATTTAGCTCTCTGGGTAAATCGTATTTAATCAGCACAAGAGAGAAAATAGCATAATTATAGATGCCGGATGCCATTACAGTAAAAGAAATGAAACCTGGTCTGAGGCTTCCAGCAGAGCCTCTGATGAGGAGTAGATTGCATTACCAGCAGGGTTACTGTGAGGTTATTGGCCAAGGGGCTGACTGCACCTTGTAGTGTCTCTGACCCCAATGAGCCATAAGAGGATAGAGACAAGCTAACTGCTCATCATCAAAACCTCCTCCCACTGAAGCTCCCTATGAATCTTCCACTGTTTTTTAATACTGTGCAAATGATTAATGTCTCTGTAATCAAGCCATATTAATTCACAGAAATGCAATGATCGTTGTAAATAAACATGTTCCACTCCACTCCGGTACTTACTAAGTTTATGAACTTCAGATACTGTAGAGGCCATAAAGTAAAATGGTGACCCATGTGGTGAAAGGGGAGAATAAAAAACATCAGTGGGTCCTTAATATATAGAAAGCATCTTAATAACAGAAAGCATCTTAATGACAGAAAGCATCTTAATGACAGAAAGCATCTGTCATTAGTAAATGTAGCATTGACGTGTTTCAGGCAAGCGGTTAACCACAAACCACCAACAAACTTTTTAATGAACAAGACCCATTTTTGTACAAATGACAGATATCATGGAATATCTATCCAGCAGGAATTCTTTCTACTTTACAAAACTCAACCAAAAACGACTTCAAATTTATCTTATAGATTTTATTTATTTTTTTAGAACTTTTTTTAGAGCTACTGTACCTATCATGAAAGTTGGAGAAAGCGGCACAGGTTGGCAAAAAGAAATACCTGGCTCCAAGATGTCCAGGCTTCAGCTTTCAAATCTATATTTAGAACTATATTTCTGCTGACATAGGAATAGTCCTCTGCAGGGCAAGAAGATCACCTCATCTCTGGCAGTGAAAACCAGTGATGAACAAATTACCAACAAACAAAAGCAGGAATTGTCTGCAGATGAACGTCACAGTAGACTCTACCCCAGTTACCATTTATTTGACTACCATATGGCCTTTAAGTAAGAAAAACTGAGTAGTGTTGAACAGAAAGTAATGTTTAAGTTATTGTTGGATATAATCACTCTGCATTAACACATGTAGCAGGATTGGGCCAATATCAGCTAAACTGAAGAAGCACCAGACTGTTAATAGTCAGTTGTGGCAAGAACAACCTCTACAGCCACTTAGTATTCATAATGATCCCAATGAACACACTTGCATGGATACTGTTGGAATACTGCTGAATTTGATACCAGCCTACATATACTCAACCCGTTTGAATGTTTCCTTCACTTACGCCTTCTTTTTCTACATTAGATGTAGGCAGACAAACCTTGCGATAGAACGTGCTCGCTTGCACATCACACCACCGACAATTAAGAAACCTCAAAGAAATGTTTTAAAATGTCACAATTTCATTTAGGAGATGACTAAATAATAGATGAAACATAATCAGTGACCTGGCCTATGTGGCCTGTACAGTTAGGAAGTGTCATTAGCAAACCCATACTATAATATCTGAGTGTCAGTTCAATTATATCTTGTAATTAGTTTCAGCAATAGATAGCATCGGCACCCCTGAACTACACCAAAGGCAACAAAACAATCAGTACTCCATCATCAATCAGTAAACCAAAAACTAGCGGTGTAAGCATCAGTTTCATTAAAGCAGGTGTTAACTCCATAGTTGTGGAGGAATAAAGTGAATTAACATCTCATTTTAATTGTGAAAACATACTGTTTTTTTGTCTTGGAAGGATGAATGGGGGACAGCAAACAGAGGTTTTGAATGAAAGGGCAATAAAGCCTACATGGTCCTAACAGGTTATATAGTTTATGTTTTTTTTAAGATAAAAGAGGCCTTCTTTTTATTCTTACTGAAAATATGAAAATATCTAAGATCCAATCCCAGTCTTTGCAGGTATTTATATATACCAATGCATTTTGCTTTCTTTCTTTATTTGAACTTCATTTACATCCAGTTATGTAAAAAAAAACCTATAGTTTAAGCATGTTACATATTCTTAAAACTGTTGTTTTGTTTAAATATATTTTGGCTGCGCTGCCTGTGCGGTCTATGGTTGATCCCCATCAGATTATTATTCTCAATGTAAAAATGATCACTACGTGTTTTTGTAGAATAGGATTGTGTCGTTGGTGATCAAATTTAGCAATTGCAACAGAGGAAATCAATAAAAATATACCAAGTGAGTTACAGTAGCATGGGAAGGTATCTACTCCTTCAGAAACAGTGCCTCTGTTGTACTTGTACACAAAATGGGACTGACCAGTAATCACTCAGTATCTAAGTGGAATTACATCTTAGAGTAAAAATCGCTATCAATTTCAAAAGGGAAGAGCAAACAGGAGGAAGATCTGTGGTGTCGGATAGGAAGGAAGATATTGTGCAAAGGGCAGTGGCTCGCTTTCCCTGGAAGCACTTCTGTAAATGTAACAAAAGAGAATCTCAAGCTAGAGAAAAAGTGTCTGCTCCCCAGACTGGTGTGCTGCAATCTGGCTGTTTCCATGGAGACATGTCGGCCTGTTCACATGGCAACATACCTGCGGTCCACTATTAAAGTGATGAGATGAGCAGGATAGTGAATGCATATGAATGCCTGTAACCCTTTGGCTGCCACCAGACTCACAACAAATGAATGCAGACCAGCAAGGAACATTATACAGAGTAAAAAAAAAAAACGTGCCGATAATTCTTTTATCCATTGAAGGTCCTAAAATAAACCATGAGTTTATTGAAGGGGAACTGAAGTGAAAATATTTTATTTACCAATTGATTTAAAAGAGTGGTGGATGTATTTGATTCACACATGGATCAGTGACAGTGTGTGTTTAAACAACGTGAGACGGTATTGCTAAAACCCCGAAATATTCCACACCATTATTTTTACAGGTGTTTAACAGAGCAGAAATACATCCTAATACCTACTGGCAACTGTACATTCTGGAGGTATAGCCCGTAGAGATAATGTTGAAATACACAAACTCAGTTTAAATGGGAAAGTCTTGGGGAGCATTTTAATAATGGTGGCCAAATATTAAAAAAACAATCATGCTAAATAAATGTTATTATCACATGAAGTTGATCATTGTTTAATTATTCAAAATAATTGCATTTCACAAATATTCTCTTGATAATTGTTATGTTCAATCCACTCACAAGGTAAAAATGACTTCACAAAATTAGTCTCTATCTATGATTTGGAAAACAACATACCTACAGTACATGGAAGCAAACGGTGTCATCTTCTACATAGGCAGATTACCACCATCTCTGATAAAAGCGAAACCATGTGAGCAAAATTATAGACACAGCAACATACGGCAATATTCATATATACTTCAGATATGGCTTTGACAAATCAGTCGTATCTGTTGAAAAGATTATATAAGAGAGTCTTAAAGCTCTAAGGTTGTCATTTATCAAGCAAGTAGTTCTTGGGCATTTACAGTCTTCCAGAAAAAATCCCTGATGAAATGTATATACATTTACGAATTAATATTAAAAAATAAAATCTATGACTTTTGTATATTTTTTTTTAACCAAATTATTAACATGTTCATTTTTTTCAGTCTAGGAATTATGGAGAAGCACAATAGAAGAGATGCTAAAATCATGGCATTTTTATTACTAGGAACCTTGCCAACCTGTCATGTCACCTTGTTTATAACTTTATTATTGCAGCTCAGTGGAATGATGGGAAGAACTCCTAAGAATAATGGGTAAGACAGTATGGTGCCAAAGGAATAAGCAGGGTAGATATCTCCCATATAATCATTAGAAGCATCTGTATTATTTTTTAACATTCACAATGTCAGGAGGGATAACACCTTGTCGGTTGTTTGAGATATGTAAAGTTAAAAGCATTGTTTGTTTTGAGCTTCTCTTTTCTTATGTTTTACTGCATATTTAAACTGACTGGTGATCTGATATACTGTACCTTATGAACTTATATTTACCAGAAAATACCTCTCTTCACCCCAGAAAGATGTTTGTAGCTTACATCATACACCATTAAGAGTGATGGGACATGCATCCTATTATTTAACCAAATGTACTAACTAAAGATTTCTCCTCAGAATCACAGTTCCATCCATTCATTTTTGACTGTGTAAGTAAAGAAGTCTGGTTGAAGCCTATTACCGCCACTCGTGAGGTTTTGCGCCCAAGTCACACAAGTACTTTGTCACGTATCTGTATAACTTAACATACAACTTTTACGTTTGTATTTTGTTCATCTCAAATTGAACCCTTACATTCATAACATTCCACTACTAACACCCTCATGCACACTCTTGTCCTCTCCTGCTTGAACTACTACAATGTTATTCTATCTGACTTTCCAGCTTCCCACCTCTCCCCACTCCAGTCTATTCTAAATTCTGCTGCCAGAATTGTCTCCCTCTCTCTCCAGAGGGGACAGCCTTTCTCCCAATCTCTCTCTGCTCATTGGCTCCCTGTAAGCAAACAAATCATTTACAGTGTTCTCCTTTTTGACATTTAAGGCACTCCATTGCTCCTCCCTACATTTCCTCACTCGTATGCCCGTACATTCCTCAACATCAACTGTGCTCCTCCCAAAGCAAACAGCTTTGTATGCCACATATCAATATCGCCCTTTCTCTGCACCTCTCCTATCTTTTGGAGCACTAGCACTGACATTTATCACTGATTTTTATGTATATATTTTATTTTATCCTTAATTAATTATTTATGCTTAGTATTTGTATTTATTAACCTGTGTTTCAGCACATTGTTACAGCTCTTATTACCCTTCTATCTGTGTATGTTAGTCTTCCTTCCATTTAGATTGCAAGCTCTATGAGACAGGGACCTCCATCCTCTTGTGTCAACCACAACCTGGCACTTAAAGTGAAACACCCTTGTGATATTATACTTGTATAATGCACTTTTCCCATGTCTGTCTTATATTTGTATTGCTGAATTGTACAGCGCTGAGTAAATATGTGCAGCTTTATAAATAAAGTCATAGATACATTCATAACCTCTTAAGGCTGCAACCAACTTAAAAAATTCACTTTTGAATAACCTCCTATCCAAAAGCTGACAGACAAAAGAAGCATAAACACATTCTTGAATCAATGGAAAACATCAGCTTTCAGAGTAGCTACCATACTAAACAGTACCACATATAGAAGATCAGTGCATTTACTTCATAAAATGACTGAGCCTATGCACTTTAATGATGCAAGGGGAAATTTCCACAGAAATACTTTCTCTCAGATTATTGCACACATTAAGTATATAAAAACAAAAAGATGTGTCTCTGGAAGAACCGAATAACAAATTAGACTGGTCTTAGATTTGAGATAATAAAACCAAGTTCACAACAACCAGACAGGAAGTGGGATCCCATAAAACAGGATGAGGGCACTGGATTAAAGACTTCCTACCTCGGCCAATAGATAACCACCCTGAGGCCCAGATTTCATATGTTCCAGCCCTGATAGGGCAAATATACACTAAAACATTAAACTGTCTAATGGTAATTTTTCAGTAATGCCAATATGACATTATCTCAAGAAACAGCTCTTTTCATATTTGGAGGGTGTGTAGTTTTGTCCACTCTTGATGCAGACACTCTGTCCAATGTACTTGGTTTTCAAATCTTGTCTAATCCTTGTTCTTTTCTACCTGGGTTCCAAATCTTCTCTATCCTGCTGACGTTAAGTTAGATATACTGTACACATATATATAGTGAATCATGTCTGCCTTTATTCTATCCCCATGATCAGCGGAACTATGGAAGCTTCTGGAAAACAACTATACTTTGGACTTTTCTGGTGGGAATTCTTTGATGCCCTCACCTCCCATTATTTGACACGCTACCGAAGGGTGACCACAAGCAAAGGAAGCAAAATATGGGAAACTTATAGATATATTTCCTTCCTCTCCTGTATTCTGTGTCATTGTCTAATGTTTTCAGATATATGCAGAATTCATTGTGTGTACACTACTCTGTCATATTACAACATGTGTCTAGGTATGCAGGCTACGCAGGCAAGAAATAAATTTTTCAACTTTCTAGTCTACAGTATACTTTGTTTTTTCATCAAATGTTATAAAAATCAAGAAATGACAATCGGAAGCAATGAAGCTTCTATTTGCAAATGTTCTGTTTGCAGTATTTGTACTCAGGTTCGTCTCTCTACCACTTTAAAGTTCATGGTTTCCATCTTGCATCTCTACAGAGATGCACTGCAGTAGCTTATTTTATGCGAGCTCTCAGAAGAGCAGTTTCATTTTATCCAAATACTCCTAAGTGGTTTATGCGGCCTTGATAAATGAAATTAACCTGGATAACAATTCTCTTGAAGTGACAGAGGACTGCAATATATTCACTTCCCCCCCCCAAAAAAAATGGTGCATGAGTTTCTAAATCTTTTTCTAGTTGTAAACAATGTTTGTCTTTTTTATGATCCTAGATGTAAAGTATAAAAATGCTTAGGAGGAAATTTGTAAAGATCATTTTGACCTTTTTACGTAATTTAAAAAAATTCGCTAGACTTTTCAATTCCTCTGATTTACCATGTTTCCCCAAAACTTCGATGGGGGGATTATTGGCTATAGACTGAATTGTTGTGTATAGGTATCAATTTGCCAGCTAAAGACAGTCGCAATAGACTGCTGCTGTCACAGTCACGTCTTTATAATGAGAATATTGTTGCAATCGAGACTTTACTATGGAAATATTGTCACAACCGTAACTTAAAAAATTGTCACAGTCACAACTTTACAATGGGGAAATTGTCACGGGTTTGCTTTGGGAATCTGCTGTTTGAGAATTCAACAGTCCAATTCTCATTTAAGTCAGTAACACCCAAGTTGGGCAAAATTTATTAAACTCGGAAAAGCTTGTTTTTGCTTTTCCGAGTTTAATAATCACGAAAACACTCTGAGCGTTCGGGAGAACAGGCTACATGTTCTCACGGTAAGTATCGCGAGACTTGGTGCGTGTGATACTTTCCGTGAGAAGCCTTTTCTATAGAGTATATCCATGGGAAGGGTAGCTAAACAGTACAGCTACCTTTGCGATGTATATATATTGTATAGAAAAGTTTCTCACGGCAAGCATCACGCACCAAATCTCGCAATAATTACCGCAAGAATGTGCAGCCCATTCTCCCGAATACTCAGAGTGTTCTCGCGATTAAGCTCAGAAAAGCTGAAGCGGCTTTTCCGAGCTTAATAAATTTCCCCCCAGATGAAAGTTATTAAACTCGGAAAGACCGCTCTGGGTCTTTCCAAGTTTACCAAGAGAAATCTAGCAATGTTCTCGCAAGATTTCTCGAGATTGAGTTTTTTTAATCTCGATTTTTCAAATTTTTTTTGATGGAAAGGTAGCCATACTTTACATTAATAGCATGGCTACTTTTCCATTGAAAATTTGGAAAAATTGTGATCGAAAAATTTGAAAGAAATTTTGCAAGAACAATTCGAGATTTCTCTCAATAAACTCGGAAAGACCCAGAGTGGTCTTTTCAAGTTAATAACTTTCACCCTAGCTAGTGTGTATTTAGGAGCAAAAATTAATATAAGACTCTGGCCTAGGTCTTATTTTCGGGGGATGTTTTATTTTTGGGACACGGTACTGGTACGGTATATTTCCAGTACTTTACTGC
>WMED01006561.1:0-18359 GCA_019650415.1 Pipa parva
ATTCTGTGAATATTCTATCTATTTCTATGTCACCTTGTCCCTAGGTTATGTTGTCACTTACCAGTAATCGCAGTCGCCATTGTCACTTTTGAATGAATGGTCGCCTTACACAACACTGGAGCCCTTCCATCAACCCCCCAATTCACCAGTCTGAAGTGACGAAGTCAAACAGGTGAATTCAGAGCAGTTCACACAAAATGGTGCAAAGTGCTCTGTAACTTCATGATTAATGTAGTCGACCGAATTGGTCGTGTATTTGCCATTTTGCAGAGTTTGCTTAATAAGCAAATATGGGGAACTGAAAATAGATGGGAATTCATAGCTCTACTCAACTATTTGGATTTTAATCAATGAGGCTCTTGGGGTTGACCCAACACAGTACAGTACCATTATCCATACTCCCCAAGTTTCCCTAGACTTTTACTGATTGCTCTATTCTAGCATGAACAGTAAAGTACCATTGTATATTAGACACTTGCTAGTGTGCTCGACAACTGCTGCTGTTGAAGAAACACAGTGCTAATGACAATACTATATATGTACAATTAAATAATGTGACAAACAATTAAATATTTAAAAATAAGATTAAAAATGAAATAATCAAAGTCTACTTGAAGAACAAACATAAGTCCATAAGATTTAAGTAAAAGTTCAAGTAAATCTTCCCAGCTGCTCCTGTAAAAAGATCGGGCAATCCAATAATTCACCATGATATAAAGAACTTCCTGTAGAATTTCTCAGAGTCAGACTCCAACAAGCTGAGGGGCTCATCTAAAACAGAACAAACAGGAGCAAATCCTACTGTAATAAAACCAATTCTTCACCCTGATTCTCTACTCCTTATTGACTAAACAGCAGATTCCCATAGTAAAGTCGCAACTGCATCAATATGTCCATAGTAAAGTTGCAACCACTACAGCCATTTTCTTTGTAGTGTGCAGCAGTTGTTAGCTGTTGAATTTGCCATTTCACAGAGTTTGCTTAATACCCAAATGTGGGGAAGTGGCAAATTCATACCTTTACAATACAATTTGGACTTTAGTAAATAACTCCCTTGAATGTGGTTAACAGGCCTTGAATCCCAATTCTCAGTAAATGTGAGTTCAATCCGTGTGTAGTGTCAGTAAAGAATGCACAGCTTCTTGTTCCTATACACGTTTCACTAGTACACAGATCAACTCCGTCAGTCTGACATGCATACTTTACTGACACTACACACTAATTTAACTGACATTTACTGAGAATTGTGATTCAAGGCCTGTTAATCACATCAAGTCATTAAGCACAAGCTCATAATGTGTGGGAATCTGGAGACATATCTTTTTGGAAACATATTTATTGAATATTATTCATTCTTTAGTGACACCTTTAGGTTTCTTTTCAGCAGTTGACAAAGTGGCATCATTTTATTCACATGTATGATTTGTGAGAAAAATACACTATTGGGTGTGGTTTATAAAAAAAATTGGTTTTTAATTACACTAAGATTTTGTCCTATTTGTTCTGTTTCATGCTCCTGAGCTGTCTGGCTCTGAGAAATTCTTCTTCATGAAGTACAGTACCGTTATCCATACTCCCCCAAATCTCCTGGACTCTGCAGGACAGTCCAGTTTTCCCAGAGTCCCAGTCCCCCAATTTCCCTCCAGCCCCCTCCCTTGGCCCCCAGCCTAGAATAGCTGAAGTTGGCAAGGACGTCACTGATACACAGCCAAGCAGGAGAAATTTGACGGTGCACCAATGACATCATTAGTTACATCACAAGTGCACAGCCAATCAGGGATGGGTAGATGGTGCTGTGCACTGGTGAGATAGTGCTGTGCGCTGTAGGGGTGGCGCTGTGCATTAAATCAGTATTATACAGTGTTAGCTACGTGTAACACCACTCCAACTATAACCCTTGTTTTGTCTCTGTCTATTTGGCGTTGTGGAGGGGGAACCCTGTATTTTGAGTTTTTAAATTCCAAAAGTGGTTAATGTAACATGAGGTGTGCAATGGCTTATGGGATTTATAAACAAGGAAGGGAAAGCGGTAAACATTTTTAGTTAAAACATTATTCCCTCCAGCCAACAAACAGATTTCCATGTTAATCCATTATAATACTGTATGCCAGGAAATGAAAGTAACAGCAAGGGAATGTGTCTGTGTCTAGCTTCACAATGAACAAGCAGCTCTACAAGCAAACACAAAAATATACATTTTTTTTCCAGAGTTCACCAGGGTCAGTGACTGGCAGTGTGCATTTGTGGGTAGGGGTGTGTGTTTCTGCAGGGGTGGGAAGGAGGGGCACCTTTATAAAAACTTTTCTCGCTTTGCAGATTTCATCCTTCTGTTAACAGAGACACAGACAGAAACATGTGGAATTCAGCCCTAGCACTGTGCCTGCTACTGGCTGCACTGGATGGGGTCGACCCTGCGCCCCCGGATCCGTAAGGAAACTTTGTTGGGATGAAATTGGGGATTTGCAATTTTAGATTTGCTTTCACTTTAGGATTTGTTATTTGAATGGGTGGGGTGGCTGTGTGGGATGCTAAATACATTTTTACTGTGAAATTTTGAAAAAGCTGAATTCTGCTGAGAAGCAGTATTGGTCTCAGACATACTTTATCACTGGCAGGACCATTCACAAACATGAGGGAAGGCTTGCTCTTGTGGTGTAAACCATAACAACCAATCAAACACATAGTTAAGAACTTCAGCAGAACCTCAAACACACAGCACAGTGTTTCAGAGTGTCTCAGTGCCTCCCTTCATCAGGTGCATGATGCAATAAAAATGAGGATGTTTCCCTAAAATATAAGGCGAGCGGCTGAGTTTGTTTGATGTGCATCTTGCACTTTTGGTTTTGCTGGAGCCCCTGTCTTGTTTTCTCCCTGTATAATTGATTACTTCATGTGCCAGGATTGTGTATTTAGTATGAATTCCAGCAACAATAAATCTATAAAAGCTAACTGCTGATTGGATACATCTCCATTGCGCCCATGTTTCTGAATACTAGGTTTAGACTGCACAGTTTCTGGCTCCAATTTATAAGTTCCTCCAGCAGGTCATGCTTGGAGTCTTGTCATAATCATAAAAAGATAGTCCAAAGGTACAAGATAACAGGTAGTCCAAAGGTACAAGAAATGTTTGATAACCAATGTTGCTCCCATGTGGAATGGTTGGCTTGCCGAAATGCCCGCTCAAAGGAATAACAAAAAGTCCCTAAAAAGACAGTATAGGAGCACAAGCGATGAAAAGGAAAAGGAAGAATTCCTCTGAGTGTAGTGTTGGGTAACTAGCAATGTAGCACCACAGAATTGTGTAACACACATTAAATGGGGGGTATGTGAAACTCACACTCCTATCACCAAAATGGGTAGGGCAATGTGGCGTGAAATGGTATATAGCTCATTATACCTTCCAACTGTGGTTATGCTTACCAGATATGACTGGTCATCTATGCATTCAGTAAACCAAAAAGATGTAATATAAAATGGTCTTATGATGTTTCCAATTGTAAACTCTTCACAATATTCAGTTGGTATTACACATATAGGAGATATGAACAAATGGAAAAATAGATGTGGTACGTATGAAAGATAACCTTTAATAAAGAATAATAGGTACTCACATAAAAGATATATAGTGCCGACATAGACTGCAGTCAAAAGTCCACTCGGAGATCCTATAGTCTGGTTTATAGTCCACAACGTTTTTCACTGGTGAAAGCCCAGCTTCTTCAGCAGGTAGTTGTTGCAAACGTTCAATTCAGTTGTCAGAAAGTAAATGAGGATCAGTATTGTGCAGTTTACTTATATTGCTGGATCACGATATTGATCCTCTTTTACTTTCTGACAAACCAGACTATAGGATCATCTATTCAACCCTCCCCAATGTTCACTTATTGACTAAATAATGTGGCCAATATGTGGCCAATTCAGGCGACTACGATAGTTGCAATCTTATGGAAGACTTTGCATTACTTTGTGTGCACAGTTTCTTCTATTATAGACTGAGCGGAGGAGTGTGTTGAAGGAGCGAATGTGGCTTGGTTAATTGCTCCAAATTCACCTGTTTGACTTTGCCAAGTATATCTAGTAGCCAACCCTCTATGAACCTTTCAGGCTGATTACCTTCTTACCTACCTGCTTTTGGGGAGGCCCACTATCCTTAAATTAGAGAGCTGCTGTTTGTTTTCCAAGTCTTCAACGTGCATTGCTAGCTTAAGGTATTGTTGCTGTACAGCTGGTATGCTTTGTTGCAGGGAATGTACCTGGTCCTCCAGTCCACTCACTCATCCTTTCCAGCTCCTCCATGCGCTCTTGGACCACGTGGAGATCTTGGGGGTAATTCAGGATAGTGAGAAGTGAGGTGCGGAGTCCTCACCTCACTTCGCACTGACTGATATGCGCTCACTGATGTCCTGCACGCGGACATCAGCGAGCGCTTTAAAGGGATTCCAGTCTCGGCGAGGCAACTCTTTTGCTCTCGCCGAGACTGGAATCCCTTTAAAGCGTTCCCTGATGTCCACGTGCAGGACATCAGCAAGCCCATATCAGTCAGTGCGAAGTGAGGCGAGGACTCCGCACCTCACTTCGCACTATCCTTAATTACCCCGCTTGTCTCAGGAGTGTCTATGTGCACTTATTTGATCTCTGTTGTTAATGTGGCTGTGGTTTCTGACATTTTAATGGTTAATATGGATTTAAGATCTTTCATGGCCATCAAAAAGGGTCCAATAGCAGATTCTGGGGGTTATTCAGTAAAGTCCAAATTGTTGTGTATAGGTGCGAATTCGCCAGATAAAGACAGTCGCAATAGGCTGCTACTGTCGCAGTCGCATCTTTATAATGAGAATATTGTAGCAGTCACGACTTTATTATGGTAAAATTGTTGCGACTTTACAATGGGGAAATTGTAGCGGATTTGCTATGGGAATCCACTGTTTGCGAATTCGACAGTCAAATTCACGCCTTAGTGAATAACCCCCATCTGTCTCACTTTGCTTGTTTACTGATAACTGTGGTGCACTGATAGACAAAGGTGGGTTAGTAGCACCTCCATCTTGTTCAGGGTGTCCTGCAAGTTTGGCCAATTTCTCTGTTGCTGTGTCTGGTTTGCCTTTGTAATTCAATTTGCCCATTTGAGAGGTCTGCGGGGTAAGTTCAGGATTTCTTTGAAATGTGACTTGTTGTGGGTATATAAGAAGCAGAGTTGTAAACTATAATAGAAGAAGAAATTCTTTATCAGACCCATTGCGCCTAGTGCTGGGGGGAGTAGCTCAGAAACAGTATTGCACTAAATATAACTATATATCAACTGCAATAATGCTTCAATCTAAACTCCAACCTCTGGTATTTATTATTAAAGCCCTACATCAAATTGCTTTTAGAAAAGAATATACAGTACATGTACGGCACTGAGTTATTCATACATCTAGTTGCCTTTGCTGATGTTTATTCTTGGACATTTCACAAATGGTTTAATAACAAATGTAGCATTTTACTAAAGTAACTTCAGATTACTTTTATTTAGAAAAATTGAATATGCAATCCATTTGATGGAAATTGTCCTTTGTTAACACTACCATAAAAGATGTTTAAAGAACCAGTAAAACCCAAATCTAAAAATTCCCATCTGTATTGGCATGGCAGTTTCAAATACTTGGCTTGTAAAAATGTTATCTTGGAAGTCATGGGGCGAAATTTAATACAATCGAAAATCACGATATCGAATGATTTTTACCATTATCGCGATATCGAATTTTCCAGCAATATTATGGATTTTTTCTATTGAAATAAACATATTAAACATTTCATTCAAATTTTGATATCGCAATATCGATGTTGTGATATCAATATTGCCGATGTCGTGATATCGTTAAACTTCTGATATCGCGATATCGGTAAAAATCGTTCTATATCACAATTTTCCATTTTATTAAATTGAAGTCAAATTCCTGAATTTTATTGCATGCTCACCCAGTCCTGTTGTTTTCGTTGATGCTTTATTTAATATATATTTTTGTGTCACTGTTCTTTTAATGATAAAAAAAACCAAAATCTTCCAACTCATCAAAGAAAAAAATTTACTGATGTTGCAAAACTTCCTTTTTAGGAATGAAAGATTTTACTGAATTCAGCATTAAACAAATAATAATAATAATACAGAATGTATTTTTTGTTTTCTACCAATTTTATTGTCGGGTTAATAATTATTAACATCTTACAGCCTGTTTGATAAATAAAGTTGCCCACTAGCACCCGTCCTATATTCAGAATGCATTTCCCTAGCCTATGCCCCTCTTCTGTATTTTTTAAAGTTGATAAAAAAATCTAGAAATAGAAACTAAAATCAAACACTATTATTGACATTCTAACATCTGTTCCAGTTATTTTTTTCGATTATAGATGATACCTTTTATTGGCCAACTGAATAGATTATAAATGCAAGATTTCCACACACGGGTGCAATAGTGTTATGCAAAATCCTGTTGTGTAAATTTGGAATCAGGGTCCAGTGGTCACTAAAACGTGAAGGTTACTGTGATGTACTGTGTTGATTTTGGACTGATAAAGGTAACTCTGTGCATCTGAATTAAGGCTGGAGAAGTTATGGAACTGAGTAGATAAATAGTTGCCCAGAAATCCAGTGCCCTGCAGAATTGAATAAACACAACACAGACAGATCATTGTAACCCCAGAGAGGTCTGCTGTGTACAGCTTGTTTACTGAGTTTTCCCATGTTGCCTGCTGGCATACTCTCAGGTTCCAAGCCTAATGATCCAATCCAACATTCATTCCTAAATAATATTACTGGATGGAGGAAAAAATATTATTTTACTGGAGGACATTTGGAACAAAGTACCAGCAGAGGTTAAAAATAAACAGGAAACATATTTAAACTTGCCTGGCATAAAGCCGATATAAGCAAATAATTAAGCGATTAATTAAGCTAATAAGTCTACTCCGATTTTACAGCTTCCAAATATTGAAGAATACATATTCTTCTATAAAAGGTGACCCTTTAATTTCTGGTGCCTCAAGGGTTACTTCCCCCCTAGAGCTGCTTACATGTAAAACCGCAAGGAAACGTTGGTAAAAAATTACAAAAGGCATCTTGGCAGCCATTTGCAATCATTTTCCTTGACAAAAAAGTCTGGAGGCATTTAGTTGCAGTTTTAGCCCCATGCTCCAAAACTGAAACAACATAATGTGCAGCCCTAGCCTAACTTACTCCTCACTTGGACAAAGCATTGTTGGACACCAGGGACTTTGGTATATAAACACTACAACCACACATGTACTATATGTAGGATTTTATAACATTGTTCATTGTACCTACAGAAAATACATGCTTCTTGTTCCAACTATCCTTCATGGAGGGAGCCGGGAGAAATTTTGCTTTCAGCTATCCCACCTCAATGAATCTGTTGAAGTGACTCTGACCCTGTACCTACAGGGAAAGAATGAGACCTTACTGAAGCAACAGGTCACAAACAAAGAAGAGGATGGTTGTGTGACATTTTTGGTAAGTGAGACAACCAAGGATGATAATCTTAGATGATTTACTGGGTGCTGCAAATGCTGCACAAAGCACTTTCTCACAGTGAGACACTGGTCTAACTGTTCTCCTAAATAACATATGGTCCCAAGTTGCTCTCATATTTATTTTTTTGTTTTTAAAGACTCCTGAATTGAAGACTGCAGAGGTGGCCTACCTCTTCCTGATTGTTCATGGAAACTCTTTGCACTTCAGATCCAAGAGGAGTGTCTTGATAAAACCTATCCTGAATTTGGTGTTTCTACAAACAGATAAACCCATCTACAAACCAGGACAAGAAGGTCAGGCTTATGAACAATATAAAGAACCAGTTAATATCAAATGCCTCTAAATATAAAATGTTTTCCTTTTATTTTGTATTAAAGGGATTGTCCACCTTGGATTAAATATTTTATTTTATATTTTTATATGTTATATGTAATAATATATGTTGCAGATTAGTGGTTTTCAGAACATTATTTGTTCACCACTGCAGCCGCTGGCTCCCTTTAGTAGTAATCATATGCTACATATTAAAGAGACTTACATGGCCACCAAAAAGCTCTGGTCCTCGTTCAGGTTGCATTTATATATATATATATATATATATATATATATATATATATATATATATATATAAGAGAAGAAGGTTTTCCAGCAGCAGAAATCACTGAATAATTGCACCAAATTGAGTGACAATAAAAGGGAAAAAAGTGTTGTTGGCTGCATCACAAAAACCTGATGGACACATTGATATTTGCAGAACACTGGTGTCATTTTTTGGGGCAAATGTGCAGAGGTTGGCCCCATTGTTCATCTTACTCCAGGGACAGGAGTTGTTTATGCTGCTGCTACAGGTGTTCTAAGCAACATATCATCTTCTCTGCACATGTATAAACACAACCATGAAGATCAGGAATGTGGTGTGCACATAATAAAAATAAATACAAGCCTTGCATATTAAGAAGCTAAATTGTCTCTCAGTTCCAAAAATACAGATCAGGAACCTCCATTCTTTGGCCCTCTCATCTGAGTTTTAACTTACAGCATCTGCAAAAATTTTTATTTTGGTAGATGTAGATGGATCTGAAAAGGTAAAATCAAAGGAACAATCATGTAAAAATATATACATTTCCTAATGTGCTTTACTAAGTTAAGCACATTTTCAAGAGAATAGATGACACATTTTGGGGAAGGATAAGTAAGATGCCATTTATTTTAAGCAGAAATATTTTATATACAGTTTAAATTGTAGGCGTGCTGCTCCTTGCTTCCTGTTTTAGTTCATTTTTCTTGATCTTTTATTGTGTATTTGCTCTTTTAAATTGTAACTTTCTTTCTATAGTCAAGTTCCGTATCGGATCTCTGGATGAAAACTTTTTTCCTGTATCTGAAAAGGTAAGGAATACAAAGTCATGGGTGTCAAAACCAAGGAAAGTAGTGGGAAGACCAATATTGACCATCATTAATATGATGACTGGAGAAATTAAAATACTTCATAACTACCTACATTCAAAAGCAGTCGCTGACTTTTGTGCTTGCAACCTATAATATAGTTTATTATTCATAACCCCCTATTAGATACCTCCATAACATACCTATGTTACCAAAGACATGCAATCATTCAATACTGGAGCAGTATTTAGTGATTAGAACACAGCAAACCCTGAGTTTCTTAAGTGTTCTGCATTTATTTGCAAAATGAACTTAAACACAGCCTTTCTTGGCAAAACAAAGCAAATTCAAACCCAACTTTCAGAGTGCAAATCCTTGGTCACTATACAGCAAAACAGTTTGTAACTCCAACTCATACAGTTCTGGGTAGAAAACAGAGACTTCCATCTCTTCTCTTGGGTTTATATCCTTGGGATTTCCATGTGTTGTACAGCCAGAGTCTTATAACAGGATCTTTATCCACAGGTCCCTGTTTTTCTCACAGGGATTCACAGAATCAGCCACAAACAGTTTCCCAGATTACTAACTCCCACCACACCCAACTGGCGCTCACAGCTGCCTTTTAAACTAGGCTCTAGGCTACAACTGGGGTGATCTATAAAACCTGAACAGACCTCTAGTGATAGGTTCTCTGAGTATTGCAGTATTTGGTGATACCTCTTTTATTGGACTAACAGTCTTATTAAATAAACAAGCTTTCGGGAGGTTTATTCCCTTCCCTTCATCAGGTTTAAGACAATAGTAAGTACAGGCAAGAAGGTATTCTACTGAGATAACAGACTATAGAAAGCAGTCATAAATATACTTGTCATGAGTGGGGTTGGTGGTAGAATTCCTTGGTACAGAGAAAGTCATGGTTTAAAAGTAAACATAAATGAATGCATAATTTTCCATAATATAAAGGTATGATAGTGAGATTGAGAAATAGGTAAAAAAAAACATACATAAACAAATTATTGCAACATAAAGCAATCAGGTGTCATAAATACTGCTAGGAATAGATTAATAGATTGAAGCTGATGGGGGGGGGAAGGGGGATATTGGAATTTAGTGTTGGAGAAACAATTACAGCTTCAAAGCACACAGAGAAAAGTAGATACTTTACTATTATATAAAGTTATGATAGTGAGACAGAAAACAGAACATCATCTATAGCCAAGCTATAAGATATCACAGAATCTGCTCCAACACAGAGGACCAGAATGCACACCTTGTTACACTCTCTGAAGCTTTTAGAGAGAAAGGATACAAACAAGGGACAATTTCCAAGAAAATAAAATCAGCCACCAATATCCCACGGGAACACTTACTGTCATATAAAAGTAAAGAACTCTGCACAGGTACACCCCAGATGGTTAATTACAACCCTGCAATAGAGGGGATTTGTAAAATCATCAAAGACTTACAGCCACTTCTATCAGGAGATAATAGATTAAAGGATATCTTCCCCAGTCCTCCAATACTGGCATTCAAACAGCCATCAAATCTAAAACACTTGTCAGTCACAAACTCCCCACTGAACAAAACAAAAATGAGGGAACAAAACCTTGTAAAAAAGATCGATGCTGCAAATTATGCCACCACATATGTGAAGATACCATAGCCAGACATGGGGATAAAACCCACACAAACCCACACAATGGATCCTACACCTGCACCACTGCCAATGTAGTGTACATGATACAGTGTAGCAATGTAGTGTACATGATACAGTGTACTGCATGTGAGAATGGCTGCTACATTGGAGAAACTAGCCAATGAGAATGAACCTGCATAGACAATCCATTCACCCTCCTAACAATGAAGAACTGTGCACTCCAGTTGGAATCCATTTTAACCTAAACAATCATTCAATTAATAATCTAAAAATCAAAATACTCAAAGGGAACTTTAAAAACACACAAGAAAGAAAAACTTTTGAACTCAAAATGATAATGCCTTTTAATGCCAAAAATACATGACTCAATGTGTATCTTGGATTTCTGTCTCACTATCATAACTTTATATAAAGATATAATGGTAAAGTATGTACTTTTCTCTGTGTGCTTTGAAGCTGTAATTGTCTCTGCAACACTAAATTCCCATATGCCCCCTTCCCCCCCCCCATCAGCTTCAATCTATCAATCTGTTCCTAGCAGTATTTATGACACCTGATTGCGTTATGCTGCAATAATTTGTTTATGTATGTTTTTTTTACCTGTTTCTCAATCTCTCATATTTCTATTATGGAAAATTATGCATTCAGTTATGTTTCTCTGTACCAAGGAATTCCATCACTGACCCCCCCTCATGACAAGTATATTTACGACTATCATTATCTTAGTAGAATACCTTCTTGCCTTTACTTAGTATTGTTTGTAACCTGATGAAGGGAGAATAAACCTCCCGAAAGCTTGTTTATTTAAAAAGACTGTTAGTCCAATAAAATAGGTAGCACCAAATACTGCAATATATACAGTATATATTATTATTATTATATATATACTGTATATATATATACAGTATATACAAATATAATATATAGTTCTCTACATCATAGCTTCTATTCATGGATTCTAATATTTAACAGGACATTATTTCATTGTGCTGAATGGCTACCACACACCTTCCAAACTGAGCTACTCGATCATCTCTTTTTATAAAGCAGTAAAAAAGTACATTTAATTGAAAATAACACTAATCCATGAAATATAGCCTTGCGTACATCCTATTTAATTATTTGGATACTTTAAAAACAGAATAAGCCAATACCCCTTGAAGTTTTGGTCAATTGACTTACTGAGTTGTGAATTCATCTGAGCTCTTAGCACAATTTACCTTGGATGAAAATTAAAGCTATATTTAGTATCTTAAAATAATCTAATAAATTCTACAGAATTTATTAGACTACTTTACTCCATCGGTACTCCATCCAAATCCTCTTAAAGACATTCAAAACATGACACTTTCAAATTGCCCTGCTATCTGGAAATGATGTTATCTTATATTATGTAATTATTTCCCCCTGAATTAGTGCACAAAATATACACCTTTACACTTTACTGTTTGTAATTGAATTTGTTTTTAACTATTACAACCCTATTAATAAGGCATTGCTGTTTTGCAGTTAATCATTGATCATTGGTGCTGTTTAAAAAAATTCGGTGTACTGTAAGTCAGAGCTTACAGCCATTCAGGGGGTAATTCATCAAGCAGCGAAGTGAGCTATGATGCGTTCGGCTCACTTCGCTAATAGTAGTATGCACATGCGCATGCAACTCTTTTGTTCTCGCCAAGAGGGGAATCCCTTTAATGTGCATGCTGATATCCGCGTACAGGACATCAGCATGCGCATACTACTATTAGCGAAGTGAGCCGGACCCATCATAGCTCACTTCGCTGCTTGATGAATTACCCCCTCAATGTTTATTGTATTGTTTAAATTTCCTTCAGTGCTTGTATATATGTATTATGAACATTGCTATTAATGTTCGCACCACCCAGTTCTGAACCAGCACTATTAAAGGGACCCAAAATGGCAAAGTTACCTTGACCATCCGATCCATAACTAATAATTCTTTTTTTTTTACTTATTTTACTTAAAGATTTTAGAAAGCATAAAAAACCTGGTATACTTCATTTTCATTTCTTACAAATTTTAAGTATTTTTTTATAAGACGTTTTCTTTCTTTCTTTTTCAGTTTCCTGTGGTGTACATTACGGTAAGCTGCCAGTCTACAAAGCAAACTTTACAAAATGCCTTTACCTCTTATGGGCAGTCTATAAAACTGGTATTGGGTTGACTATAGGGAATTAGGGAATATGGGGAAAAAAAGGTGAAACCTTTGGTGGATGAGTATATATATATATATATATATATATATAATGTAAGTGATTTCAAGGTGACCTAGAGGTCTCTTCTTCAGGCTGTTTGTCCTAAAATTAAAAATATATGGTAGCCTCAAGCAATTTGTTCAGTGTTAATAAGCTGGTCTCTGACTGAGTAACGGATGTTTGTTTTGTGCTCATAGGACCCAAAGGGCAACCGTATATCCCAGTGGCTACAGATGGAGACCCAGTTAGGCTTTACCCAAGAATCATTTCTTCTCAGTTCTGAGCCTAGGCTAGGGACATACCGACTGACTGTGGAGAGGGAGACAGGTAGCCATGTTATACACAGCTTCAACGTGGAAGAATATGGTATGTGCACATTTGCTTGCATTATATGTGCAAATATTCAAAGATGTACCTATATGAGAGGTTAAACATGAATTATTTTAAATATGTTTTAAGAAAGGTCAGGACCTCTAGTGGCAATCACAAAGCACACACAGACAAAAGTTCTACAATTTACTGTTGATAAAACTGAACAAGCCAATACACAACATGCCTAGAAAGAACTTTATATAAACTACTTGGTTCTGGTTCCATCCAAATCTGATTCTTTTTATTCTTTTAAAGGAGAACCAAACATTAGCTTCAGGGGTAATTCTTAAAGGGGGATATACTTACCAGTAGGTGTTTTATGCTCCAGCACTTCCTCCTGTTCTCACTAGTTTGACACATTCTTCTGCTCTTGACAAGCCCTATGATCTTCTTCACTTCCTCTTCCTGTGTGTTTTGGAAATTTGCACAAATGCAGTAGCAGAATCCTAATGTAAAATTGCTACTGCGCTTGCTGTATTCCCCAAAACACATAGGAACAGGAAGTGAAGAGGATCAAAGGGCATGTCAAGAGCAAAAGAAAACAGCAAGCTAGTGAAAGCAGGAGGCATCTACTAGTAGGTATTTCCCCCCTCCCCCTTAAGAATCACTCCTGGACATAATGAGCATTTAGTTCTAGTTAAAGTGGCTATAGTGAAATGAGTAACACCTGATAGAAATAACTTCTCATGGTCCAACCTGCTGTTCATATTTTTCTCTCCGTATCTAGGGTAACGTCCAGGCCACACAGCTGAATGTTATATTGTACAGGTTCTCCCTGGTTCTGAGATAGGTGATATGATTAAGCGAAGGTTCTTCATTGGAGCACCGTGCAATCTCCCAACCATGGGGATTATTCACTAAGGTGCGAATTCGACTTTCGAATTCGCAAACAGTGGATTCCCATGGTAAATCCGCAACAATTGCCCCATTGTAGAGTCACAATAATTTTTTATAGTTAAGATTGCGACAATTTTCCCATTATAAAGTCGCGACTGCAACATTATTCTCATTATAAAGACATGACTGCGACAGTAGCAGCCTATTGCGACTGTCTTTATCTGGCGAATTTGCACCTATACACAACTATTTGGACTTTAGTGAATAACCCTAAGTCAAAAATAATCAAAAAGAAGAACCATGCACAGGCAGCTGTGCTTGCAACCCTTTATTGGGTGAAGGTAAAACAGCTGAATGTGTTTTTTTTAATTAGAAATAATTTTTTTTCTTTTGCAACTTTAAGTTGTTCAGCCATAAAGAACCTAAAAACAGATTTCTACTGTAAACTTTATTGGAGCGAAATTTACTAAGGCCGAAAGGATCGCCCGAAGTAAATTTCCGTTCGCACGTACGGGATTTTTACCGCACATGCGGGATTCGGATCGATTTGCGATCGCAAATCGAGCGAGATTCCAATCGTGCGATCGCAAATCGATCCGAATCCCGCACGTGCGGTACAAATTACGATCGGGCGGAACAAATCCGCCTTTCATAAATTTCGCCCAGTATGTTATAGAATGTGGTTATTTAAGGAAATTTGCAGCTGTCCTTTATTATTATAGATTTTTTCAACATATGGGACTTTCTTTACATTACTTGCCTACCACACCTTCTCTACTACTCTCTCTCTCTCTATATATATATATATGTATCTATAACACTGGCTACCACTATCTCTATGAATCTGCTGAGCTTTCCTACATCTTTCTGTCATTAGTAAAGACACATCCCATCATCCTCTTTGCTCAACTCTTGACCTTTTACTCTCCTCTTCCCTCAACTTCACCTCTTATTCCTGCCTACAGGACTACTTGCATAATCTACCATTTCTCTGAAAGATCTTCCCTTTCACTAACAGATCTCTCTAGGCCTATTTGATCTATCTCACTTAATTAAAATACCCACTTGCCCTACATCAAACAACCACTCTCATTGCCTCCACCTTCTCTATCTTCCTCCCACTTCATGCCTCACATTCTTTTCTAGTATCTTTGCCATTGGCTGATCCTTCACTACACCTGCTCATATTTTGCCAGGCATGAAACTTAATCTGCTTTCCCATATTTGCCAATCCACAGCACCCATTACTGAACTTTCATAACTTCTACACTATTCACATCTTGTTCTTTAGCCCCAGTTCCTTCAAATTGTAAGCTCACGTGAACAGGGTCCTCTTTATTTTTGTCTCCCATCCTAATATTTCATAATTCATTTTCTACTTTTTTATTTATTATTAATCGGTGTCTGTCTCATAACTTTTCTCTACAAAGAAACAATTAAAATAATAACTCTTTCTCTGGTTGCGTGGGTCAATACAGGTGAACTTTAAAAAAAAAATGAAATGATGGTTTATTACTTCAGACATTGCTGTGTACATCATACTAAGATTTACATTTAAGATCAATATCCCTCTGTAAAAGCGCAGAGAAGAATTTCTTATGTCAAGCAACATCAGCAGACCTCAGAACCTATTAAAGCTTATTATAATATATGAAATATCTAAAATTGCAACAGCATTGGTGAAAAGTTGGCCACAGCTTTATTAAAGTTTTTTCAATACAAAGCTAGAGCACCAGGAGCTGCCAAGCAACTGGAGTGAATGAATCCATTTCAACCAGGAGTCTCAGACTATCTGGGTAGAAGACCAATGCCATAAGCCATTGGCATTCAACCAGAATAGCTATAACTCACCAAAATACATCATACCCGACTATCTGGGTAGAAGACCAATGCTGTAAGTCATTGGCACTCAACCAGAATAGCTATAACTCACCAAAATACATCATACCCGACTATCTGGGTAGAAGACCAATGCCGTAAGCCATTGGCACTCATCCAGAATAGCTCCAAGCTGTGACAATCAATGTACAAAACATGTAAAACATATTGAAAACTCTGTTTAGTTAAACTTTTTTTTTTAATTATTGATGATAATCTTCCTTTTTAACTATATGTAAACTTGGGGTGGATGGGACAGAACTTGTTTTTATTGCAGCTCCTCACAATATGGTGTCCTGGGTGGAGGGATCCCAGTTTATATAGGGCTCACACCCCCAGTAGGTGAAGTGATCCCTGGTAATTTTCTATAGGTCGCTGCCCTTTAATATATTCCATAATTATGCTGCCTTGCATGACATGCTCTGTCTCCTCCAGACCCTGGACTTATGGAAGTGTGTGTGTGTGGGGGGGGGGGGGGGGGGGGGGGGGGGGGGGGGGGGGGACAGGATGCCAGATAACTTTATTTAAACTTTTATTCCTTAACCATCTCCTGAACTAGTCTGCAATAATAACTGGTGTTACCTTCTTTCAAAATATTCTCTGGGGATTATTGGCTAAAGTGCAAATTCACCAGTCTAAGTCAATTATTATAACTTTGGGTGGCTACACTATGATTATCTACTCCTTATTGACTAGACAATGAATTCTCATAGAAAATCCACGACCGTGACAATATTCCTATAGTAAAGTCTCAACTGCGTCAGTAGCAGTCTGTTGTGTAGTGTGCGACCATCAATAGGTAGAACATTTGCCACAGTGCAGAATATGGGGATGTGGCAAATTCACTTCTTTTTGCGACTATTTGGACTTTAGTCAAAAACCCTCGTAGTCTATATTTTGGGTTACTTATCTTTTTGTCCCTCCGCTAGATACCCCCTTATGGGAGCTTCAGTTTTTTTTATGCTTGCTTGGTTATCTAAACTGAATTGTGATTGGTTTGCATTCAACTAAGTTTGTTTTTCTTACAGTGCTACCAAAATTTGAAGTGAAAGTCAAGATGCCCCCTGTTATTACAATTATGGATAAAGAAATAGAAGTGACTGTTTGTGGCAGGTGAGTATTTAGACACAAGTACATAAATAATATACAGTAACTATAGGTAAGAAAGGGAAACTTCATGAAAGCCTGATCATATATAGAATAGGACTACACTTGACATGTAGTCAAGGAAATATGAGAAAGGTCTCTTTGCCTGAAACATGTAATAACCCAATAAACGTAGGTGGTTCCTCTACCTATGTTTCTCCATTGCTTCCTTCATATTCCCAATACAATAACTTGTAGGACAACAGTATTTATCTTATCAAGACAATGACAGATCCAGGTTTTCCTTTTTAAAAGAACATCAAGTAACAAACATTTCTAGCACATGCCAGATTAGTTTCACCTTTTTGTACATAGTAGGTAAGGTTGAAAAAGATATTAACACGATCAAGTTCAACAATGGTAAACTATCTTGATTTTGAACCATGAGTGAAAACTGCAAGCAGTCTAACTGCCTATTCAGCAGTGCGAGTGGAAATAAACACTTATCAATGCCAATGTTAGTAACCAGACTACTGTACATATGCGGATTAGTAACCAGAAGATTTGTTTAAAGAAATCATAACTAGATATGCTTTTTCAGGCTATAAAGAAATCAACTTACCCTGAGGGTGGTACTTATGTGTAACTCTGAGTTATATTTCAGATACAGAACCTTAGTTACCTGTTTCCTCACTACCTTATTGATTCGCTAAACTGGACTGATCATAATTTGTCTTCCAAGACCAGTCTGATATGCCTTCTCATTGCATTACACTTCATGCTTTAATCATATGGGATAGATGCACTCTGAGCATATTACTTTCCTATTTCTTTTGTCAAGATACACATACGGAAAAGCTGTCTTTGGTATGATCAGTGTCCGTGTCTGCAGAAAATTCGCAAATCATTATAATTCATGTCCAGATGAGGAGGACGCTGTGTGTGAGGAGTTAAAGCATCAGGTGAGCATCATTATCTGGAGCTGTTACTGTAGGTGGAACAATTTGGTGGGGATAATATATTTTTATTTAGTGTCTTCATGCAGCGAAATATACAGCACCTAGCTTTAACCTTGAATCAAAAGCACTGAACAAAGTTGTATATAGATACAGTTCACCCAATGCCAAAGTGTAGCGCCTGTGGTATATAAAGTTTATGGATTAGAGTTCCAAATACTGGTATTATCCTGTGCTTTAACCACTGAGGAGTCTGCCTCTGCGCCTCAAAATAAATGACAAAACGAAGGTCCCATACGAAGGATGGTAGGTGGCAGCGCTGGAAAAGATGATAGAATACAAAGTGCAAAGGTATTGCCCTTAGTGTAATACTGCTAGATAATGTTGCCGTGCAGTATAAGTGCTGTATAAATTGTACGTTTATACCAATACAGTGATGC
>WMED01006562.1:0-18359 GCA_019650415.1 Pipa parva
GCCTCACTTCGGAGCTTCCTGAATAACCCCCTGAGTGTATACCATTTCTTAAGGATTTGGAACATCCTAGGAAAAAACACACCTTAGGTTCTTGGGAGACACATGCAAATGTACTGCAATAGCCCATGTGCCAAACTTAGCAGGAGGACAAGATTCCTTTTAAAAGCATTTCTACCTAGAAATGAGTGAAACCAGATCAGAGAACAGCTTGGTAGGTAGGAGACAGGTGCTCTGAAGCAGGGCAGAGGTGAGGGATCAAAAACTAGTATCTATGTTTACTAACTCCTGGCAAAATCCAAGAACATTTTTACAGTGCATATGTTTATATCACAGAGACCCATGCAGTTGCCCAAGTTTTATTAAGTAAATCATGATGCTAAAATCTACACCTTTCTTTTCCATTAGTAAAGGTGTTGGATGGGGATCATATTTCTCAGAGCTACATGCATTTAGTTTATGCTAAAATAAAATTTATGTCCTTCTATGAGAAACAAGCATATGCCATGTAGGTCGCTAATGTCAAAAGGAATCAGGTAGATACAGAGAAGTTTATGAAATGGTAGGACTATGTGGTTATAAAAACAATGAATGGAACAGGAATGGAAGAATAAAAAATGGTAAACACAGAAGATAATGAGACAAGTATGAGGAAAAGGGGAGGGTGGGGGTAGAGAAGGGTAGTTTAAAAAGGTAACTGAGGAATGATAAAATAAAATACCTAGGTGTGTCAGAATCAAGAAACTGCCTGAAACACAAATAAGGAAATGTTAGTGCAGGCAACAGGATGATACCGGAACTCTCAGGCCCCAATAGTCTCAAAACACATTCAATGTGTGGTCTGAATACTGTCCAGGGGATTAAGTGACAAGTCCCAGATGTCTCTGGTACATCTTAGGTCTGCAATTTAATTTTGCAAAAGTGCTTGCATGTAGAGGAGGAACTATAGTCATGACCATCTTATCGTTTGAGTCTTATCATAGCATTTATAATGTGGTGGCATTCATTGCCAGTTGCCAGAGCCCATAACGATACAGCAATGTGCCTGCACATTTTCTTCAGTGGAGATTTTAATATTTATGAAGTACACTTCAGAGGAAGGACAGCCCTCCTGAAATGAGGTACCCATGGCATATATATTAAGCTTGAGAGCCAGAGCAATAAGAGGCAAATAAATCTTATTTGTTAATAGGTTAGTAGACTTGGAAAATGTGGTGTTACCATGTAGTAAGGAGAAATGGGATAGGGGAATTGTTGTTGGGAGACTGGGTGGGATGTTGAGGGAGACTGATCTTTCAGGGAGTGGGAAAAGCACGAAATGGAATAGAAGTGAAAAGGGTTTTTTGGTTGTGTCAGCATTTGCAGCACCTGATAAAATTACAATGGACATGTCATTTAAAGGGCCAGGAAGAGGGAGAAGTGAAGTGAAAGGAAGGGGTATGCAGTTGCTAGAATGATCAGTGGAAGAGCTTAAAGAAGATGTTGGAAATGATATATGGTTGTGACTATAAATAATGTCAAAATGTGAAAGGGTCAGAAAAAATTAAACGCATTCTTGAGGACTGTTAAAATGATTGATTTGGGAAGAGTGGCTAGATGAGATAAGTAAGTGGAATTGCTGCCCAAATTCCTCTGATTCATGCTTAATGAAGAAGCCAAAAGCAATGGACAAGGGGAGCAAAGCGATATAAGGTAAACCTTTCATGAGTCCCCTTAATATAACTATAGTAATCACTTCAAAATCCTAACCTTCCAGCCACCCAAAATACACCCAGTGATATAAAACTCATGGGGTTTCTTT
Source organism: Pipa parva (assembly GCA_019650415.1). NCBI lineage: Eukaryota > Metazoa > Chordata > Amphibia > Anura > Pipidae > Pipa > Pipa parva. The sequence continues at coordinate 1,799 of WMED01006562.1, forward strand.
CAACTCAGCTGGTTTGTACTGGCAAATGACACTCACCGGTCTCCTCCTTCAGGGGGACGATATCCTGCAGACAAGATATTCAGAGACAGGATGTTGGGGTCAATAAGAGACTCATCAGACTCTGGAGTATTCCGGATTCGACCTAAAGTAACAGAGATATTTTATGTGTGTTGCCTATTGTGATATTTGAATCTAAACATCAGCCTCTTTGCTGCCTTACACATCACTTTATAACACATAAAGATAATAAGTGTTACTGTTTTTTACTGAGGTGTCCAAGGGAGTACAACCAATTTTCCTACTGCTAAATTAAAGAGCTGTTTCTAATCTTCTGAATAATCTACAGCCTTTGTCTTGTTTACATGAACTGTGATTGTACAATTCTTCCTGGAGTCACAATTAGTCCCTGGTGTGTAACTCCCTGTATTAGCCCTCAGCATCTTGCGCCCAGAACCCCCCAGATCCTGGTAAATTTATTTTTTGATCTAGGGAAGTGTGTGATGGGGTGGCGCTGTGGGGAGGAAAGGAGGTCATGGTGATGAGTGGCTACAGAGACCATGAACTTGACAAAAAACTTAAGCTAGAGCAGTGGTTCTTAACCTTGTTTGAGGTACTGAACCCACCAGTTTCATATGCACATTCACTGAACCCTTCTTTAGTGATAAATCACTTGACCTCCATGTCTTGACCTCCGTGGCAGAGGCTCCGCTGAACCCCTGAGACCGACTCACCAAACCTCTAGGGTTCGATAGAACCCCGGTTAAGAACCACTGAGCTAGAGTTGTCCTGTAACACAGCTACAGTAAATGTATACATTCTATCTATTCTGGATAGAAAGGCAGTGTACAGGTAGCTCAGGTACATTTTCTCTAATATCAGTGCTGAATTTCCTTGATTACAGACCACCGAGTAAAGAGCAAATATGTTTTAATGATAATGAGTAAGAAGCCAATGCTCCATGATTAAATAAAAAAAGCTGTAAATAATTCAGTCAACATAAAACATATCCACAGCATCCACTGTACACTGGATATTACCCACTTATGTGCAAATGATATCTACTTGGCATTGCCATTGGTTTTACATAAATAGAACATTAATGCTCACCCACAACCAGTTCTCTCACATCCACCCACTTCAGTTCGGCACCAGCTTCATGTACCAACGTCACTGAAATCCGCCTCTGAATACCCTGTAAGATTAATACAAAAATTACTAATGCACTAGCATATATATTATCTACATATTTATAATCTAAAAAAAATCAGAAAACCTAAAAACAATGAAAGACCAGTCCACTGGAATATTTTAGCACAGTGATGCACAGCCTGAGAGCCATACTCAGCTTGTGACACATTGCTATCTGGCCCCCAGCAAAACAGCAACAATTTTGTAAACTTTACAGTCATTTTGCTTCACTCCTGGTTCTGCTTCTCTGAACTTCTTATCTTTGGTTTGGAGCTCAGTTTATTTAGGTAATGTTGCAGATCCCAGGAGCTCTGGCGGCAGGAGACTTCCGGAAGGCGGGCTAATGAGATAGCTGCATTATACTGAGCTCCGCACCAAAGACAAAAGGTTCGGAGAAGCAGAACTGGGAGTGAAGCAAAACCAGCTGACTGGATCACCAGCTTACAAGCCGACGAACTACACAGCCAAGTAGGCAGAGGTGCAAGCAGTCCCTCGCGATCCTCACACAACAAACCGGCACAGAGGTATAGGGGGGGGCCTGATTAGAGAGCAGGGAGTTTGGACAGAGTAGGGATCAGCAGACAAGTGATCACACACAGTCAAATGTGGTAACAACTTCAAACATCCTACTAATTACTAACAGAATTAATGGTAAGTACAACACATTTCTAATACTATTAGTAATAAATTTTTATCTGCTCTATTTTTTTCTTTTATGCATTTTTGCAGTGAAGTGGCCCATGACAAATGTGTCGGAAATTTATATGGCCCCCACGCTGGAAAAGGTTGGGCATCATTGTTTTAGCAGTAACTTTCAGAGTCGCTATGTTCCTTAGCTAAGAACATTTTCATAATAGGTCATGATATCACAGAACACACATGTATGGTGTATCCTTTGTTCACTGTGTACACAGCTACCACTCTTGTATATAAAAAAAAAAAAAATAGTAAAGGCTGTAAGAAATCACGATTAAGTTCCTTACATTTCACCTGCAGTTGTGTGTGCAATGGAAACTGTTGAATTTTGGCTGCCTTGCATTATCCTAAGCAAACATATTTATTCAAGGATGTTATCAAGAGCAGTCTGAAATAATAGATACATTTTCCTATACAGAAACATAATTTTCAAAGATGAGAGATATCAAGAGAGGGCACCATACCTGATGGAGAAGAAATGTCCCATGACATGGCAAGCCAACCCCATGATCTACTGCTACAGGTATGTAACTGTAAGAGTTGGAAAAAGACAAAAATCCACAGTAAAGAACCCTATAGGTCAAATTTCTCTACATTGAAACTTTTTAGTTCAAGCTAAGTTTCTGCATATGCAACCATGAAATTTATAAATTTTAAATGTACTTTTTATGATTAGTTTATTTAGCATAGGGCTTATCCTTCCAGCATCATTTTATTCTTGTTAGACTGTTAATTCCTCTCCAAACCCCAAATAAAATAATGCAAATAAGATTCACTTTCCTTGTGTACCTACCTAATCCCTATTTGTCATGGAGAAACAATCCGCAGATGTAACTGATAAGTAGAAGTAATTCTGTTGAATTACACCAAATTTATACGTCATAAATATGTATAGCTCTCTCGGGGGGGAATTCACCATTCAGCGAAGTGAGCTCCGAATCCTTTGGCTCACTTCGCAAATGGTGTTATGCGCTCGCTGATGTCCTGCACGCGGCCATCAGCGAGCGCATTAAAGGGATTCCAGTCTTGGTGAGAGCAAAAGAGTTGCCTCGCCGAGACTGGAATCCCTTTAATGCGCTCGCTGATGTCCGCGTGCAGGACATCAGTGAGCGCATAATACCATTTGCGAAGTGAACCGAAGGATTCGGAGCTCACTTCGCCGAATGGTGAATTCCCCCCTCTAACCCACATAATGCACCATATATTGTTTCCCCATAAAAAATATATGCAGAATAATGAGATAGATGTCCCCTATTAATGATTTCTGAAGATCAAGACTAAACACATACACTGACTTTTAGTAAAGTTGGGCGGGGGAAATATGAGACAATAAATAAAAGGTAAGACTTACTCTCCATTGGCTTCAAGTTCACAGATTTGGAAGAAAGCCATCAGGTCATACTTGCAGTGGCAAGGCCCAACACTAGGCACATGCTGTCTAGCCAACTTAGTGGCAGGAACTGTAGGTAAGAGAGGCCATGTTTTAGAGGTGATATGTGTTTATGTGGAAGTGAGAGGAAAACATGCACTCTTCATAAGATACAGATCCCAACCACCAGACAGCAGATAAGGAGGAAAAAACATGCAGACAGAGAAAGTAAAAAGGGACCCAAATTGTCTTACTTTACTTATTTTATTTGTAAGATATATTTGGGTATTCAGAGCCAGTTTTACTGGTAGAGGGAATGAGAATGCACCATTATGCATGTAAAAGGGATGGAGATTCTTATGATGAATATTATCATTCTGTTTAATTATTAAAGAGGTGGTTCACCTTGGAATTAATTTTAGTATTTTTTTTAGTTTTTGTTTTTTGTGACATTCTGTGTCATTTTGCAGTTGCTTTTTTTTGCAGTTTAAGACTGTTTAATTTAAACCTTTTGGTTTGTTTTAATTCATAATTTTGGTTAATGAGAGTTGTAAACCCATTAAAATGATTCTTCTCTTTTATTGGGTATATATACAGTATTTATGTATGTGTGGGCATGTATGTGTCTGTGTGTGAATGTTCATGGGAATGGGAAATACTGGATACAAGATTATTTAGCTAAATGGGAAAACACAAGGTAAACTGGCATGGAAAAGGACTAAGGCACTTTCATGGATAGAAAACTGTAGCAACCGTGTCAAGCAGCTGCTACAAAAGCTAACAGGATCATGGGGTGCACTTGTCAGACCACACATGAAATATTGTGTACAGTTTTGGGCACCAATGACTAAAGTAATAAATGGAATAGGTAAATTACAATACCAAGAAAGATGTTTGATATTGCAGTTATTTAGTTTCAAAAAAAGATGCATTGTGATGACCTAATTTCTATGTGTGAATATTTTAACAGGAAACATAACTCAAGGAAATTAGACACAGATGTGTCTGTGAGAAATGTTGAAATCCTTGTTTATCAAGAAAGAGCTTCACCATGCAAAATTAAGAAAAAAAACTATTTATGAAACTGCATTGCAGCAAAACATGTTATGGTAAATGTAAAATATGTAGGTATTATTTAAACTCTGTACAGTACCTTAATACACTTAGTACACCAACAGTTTTTCTGCTAATCTAATTGTCATTTTTACAATATATAACTGACTTGTTTACAGTGATTTTAAATTTATACTTGTTTTCATAGATACTCTCCCTATTTAACTTCCTCATCAGATTGTCGAATTGGAAACCCTGACTTGACCAACTCTGAGAATTCTGAAAAACCAATCAGAATGAAGCAGATGGGCAGCAGCACTCTGAGACTGCACACCTGCAAGATCTCAGCTGGTCATTTAGAACTCTCAAGACTTTTAGGGGGTAATTCAGCAAAGAGCAAACTTACCCTCCGATCCTTCGCATCAGTACGCAGAGACTGTTATGCATTCGCCGAGTCCTGCATGCGGACATCAGTGAACGCTTTAAAGGGATTCCAGTCTCAGTGAGGCTCAACTCGAGACGCCTCGCGAGACTGGAATCACTTTAAACTGTTCACTGATGTCCGCGTGCAGGACTCAGCGAACGCATAATAGTCTCTGCGTACTGATATGAAGGATCGGAGGGTAAGTTCGCTCTATGCTGAATTATCCCCTTAGTGAAGTTCTTCTAGATCCAAAACTAATCTGCTGCAGAGGCACTAGGAGAGATAAAATAATTCATATTGGAAAATCATTATTTAATGGTGTCAGACAGAGCCATGCCATGGAGGAGATAGGTAGGGCAAGGGGAAAAGGAGAGGGGCAAGCACCAAGATTGCGCAGCTCCCTTCTGCAGTGCCCTAGGCAACTGCGTACCCCTTGGCCCGGCCCTGTATAAACAGAATACAGTTAGTGGGATATGATGAGACTGACATCACTGCTCTTCATTTGGCAAATTTGCCTGACTCCACATGACTTTTTATCCTACTTCTATCTACCTGACTATGTCACACAATGCATGCAACAGCAATCTAGAATGTCCACCTGTTTGATAAGTGTATTCGCTGCTTAGTCAATACTGAGAAGTGAATTTGTATCTGTTTTGGTGATGTGACAAATTGTAGTGAGGTGAATTAATCCTTTAGTCAATAAGGACCTTAATCTCACATTATGGTCAACTACAATCCATTCAAAACACTCTAATCCCTCTGTTAAGGTGTATGCATGTATTCACAAGAATGTCTATAGGTAGATTGTTGATTATCTGAACAAATAAAATCAATGACATGCAACAGAGGCAAAAAGGTACTGAATGACTGCAAATACACAGAGTGTACATTGTAATATGGTTAGTGGAGTTTTCTGTTGCCATAGATTTCCAGCTAGTATGAAATATAATATTGCTGATCAACTGCAATTGGAAGCAGATCAAAGACTCTGTATGTGTGAAGTGCATTCTAGTGTGATCTCTGTATATATAGCAAAAGCCATTTACTAAGTCTAGTGGCACAGTTGAGCACCATTAGCTGTTGTTTACAAGATCAATGGTATATCAGGCCCACTTTAGTAACTTGCTTAAAAATACTTTGCTGTGGCTGCAGTCAACTTTTAACAATTGTATGATTTGTTTTGCCATTCCAAGTTCCCCACGCTACTAGTGTTCTATTTATGAATACCATGGCAGAGCTGTAAAATTCAGTAAATCCCAATGCGTTACACTGGTTAGGGTTTATGGGCAAAAAATTGCACTTTGTGGTGAAAACCTTGCTCTCAGCATTCCCTTTGTAAATGATCCTCATATATATCTACAAAAGAGACTAAGAAAACAATCTGATCACTACAGCTGCTTCAAATGATGTTTTTATTTATCCTCTTGTTGCTCTGTGTGTGTGTGTGTAGGTTTTACAGGGATTAAGAATGATTAATCCCTGTAAAACTTAATCCTGCAGTTATCTCCTGTTATAAATATAGCAGCATTAACAATTTAAAAGTATTTTTTTCAAGCCACAATATTCTGTTGAGGTATATACCTAGTTTTGCTGCTATGACATTCCAAAAATATTTATTAATTACAGCTGTTTAATCAAACCCAGCAAACCCACATCATAGAGAGTATCTGAAGGATAAAACAGTGCACTGCACACAAAAATGACATCACAATGCAGAGATTAGAAGAGTTTCTTGAGATTCTTCCCTCACGCACCATGCCTCTGAGCTTTTGTCACGACCCCAGTCATCCTAAGCAGGGGAGACTCATGGTGAGGTCCTTCTATTTTACTTAACAGGCTGCTGCCTATATAACCTCCTTCTGTAGACAGTACAGGGATCAATGAACTCAGAATATTAAAAGTGGGGTGCAAGGCTGAGGGAATAAATGGGGTGTGCAGGCCTTGGAATAGTCAAAGTGGTGGAGTCATCCATACAGATTATTATGAGAAATTGTTAAAATTGCATCGTACAGTAATAGTTTTGAAAAGGTGAATGAAAAAAGCAAAAGAAAAAAAAAGAAAAAATGTTAGGTGAAGCAAAACAAAAGTTGTTTTTTAATGTTTATTTAAATAATCAAGCATTAGCCAAACCTTAGTAAAATGATACAGTTTATGTATCAGTGCCAAACAAGTTATGGTGTTTTTAGCATTGTTTTTAAAGTTGCATTTACACATCTTTATTTAAAAAAAGATATCTAGGTTTTGTGTAGGATCTGGATTTGGATAAATCCTTAGTGGGGAATTCATAATTCATTTAAAATTTCAATTTCAATTTTCCACTGAATCTTTGTTTAATTCTTATGGCAAAACAAAATGATATGTTGCTCAGTTATACAATGACAGGGTGCTAAAGGTATTGGCTTTAAACACAGACAAAACATTGGTTCACTCAGCACTTCTTTAAATATAACATTTTTAGGGACAATAACAATGTTATGCTTTATAGTCTATAGATTAAATGATTTATTAATATGAAGGCCATGCATAGCACTATGAATAAGAACTTCCTTTACAAGCTGTACATCCTGAGAATAATATATAGCTTTAATACATCAGATTTTACCTGGCTTAGACAGGGGCATGACTTTTGGAAGAAGACGCCTGGAAGAGCGCAATGGACTGTGAAAAGACAAGTTTTAATAATTGTAAAAAAAATCATATATTATATATATATATAACAATTATGTCCCAAACCCATTTATATATATATATATACAGTATATATATATATATATATATATATATATATATATATATATAACAATTATGTCCCAAACCCATTTATATATATATATAATGATCACAAATTCTCAAAAATATTATATTACATACATTTAATTTTTCTTTGCTGGGCTGTAAGTGCCAACTTACGTATAAGTCTTATTTAAATATCATAAATATTTAAATGAAACTGGCCTGATTTTTGTTTAAAAAGTGAATTAAAGGAAAAATAGGATAAACTAGTGATGTCAGCAACACCATCATTGTTGAACAGGGAAATCCATTATCTTTACCAAGAATTGTACCCTCTAACCTTTGAAGAATTAGAATACTAACCATTTTCTATCAATGCCTATACCAAAATGATTGTATAATAATAATTTATTGTTTTCACTATAGCTGCTGTTTCACTGTTTATTGTCTATAAAAGATTTTAGGTCCTTGATTTAGATGATTTTAGTTTGTTATTTCTACTCTCTGATTTTAGCATTTCCCACAAGTTGTCATCTATCAGAACTAGACAATTTTATTGGTTACAGGAAAAGAGATATCTTCTCCCTACTAGCATATTGTGGTGATGTCATTCTTGGCAGAAGTTCCTTAACTTCACATCCCCACAAATATGATGATTATTGAAAGGTAAGTAGCATAAGTGCATTTGCTGCAATAGAATACATATTATCTAGTGTATTTCCTGTGATTATGTTATGATGGGATGCACACAATTAATCTACAAAGTGTGTGTTTGTGTGCATTACCTCAGCACATCTTTGCACAAAGGAGGAAATGGATGTTGCTGATAATGTCCAAACACCTCAAAGACAATAGGTTGACTCTTAACATACTCCACAAATGATTGTGTGACCTCCACAGCAATCTGAGGAAGCAAAGTTCTGAATTAGAGAATGTCAAAAGACTCTGTACATACAAGAATTATTTGCTAAAGAAACATAAAATAATATGTAAACTAATTAAAAACAATAAATTAAGATAAAAAGTGAAACGAATCATACATAGACTACCTAGGCATGAAACTTAAAAAACACCCCTTATCACTATTTCATCATCTTTGGGAGTCCCCATTATATACCTGGTTGATGATTTCTACAGAGAAAGTATTATATACTTGATTTTAACATCTATCTGGTGAGCGTTCCCACTATTAGGGCGAAATTTATTAAATGCGGAATTTTTCCGCACGCGCGGAATTTCGATCGATTTCCGATCGCACGTGCGGAATTTCGATCGATTTACGTTCATGTGGTAAAAATTCCACACGTGTGATCGGAATTTAAATTTCGCTTTTTATAAATTTCGCCCTTAGTATGCAGTGGCACGTTTGTTCACGTTGATGGTGGATCTTTCAGATTCCTTTACACTTCAGTATATATTATAATCACCTGTTTATAAATAACACGTCTTTGTTCTATTGGTGGATTTTCACTTTACCTATATATTTTTTGTTTATTTGGTAAGGCACTATTGTGCTGTCCTTTTGCGCTTTTTCTTTTAGGTATCTTTATATTTCATCATAATTATCTACCACTCCATTTAGTTTCAAAAACCTACAAAACACACTATTCACTTTTCTTTTTAATAATAAAAACAGCAAAGAGTAGAAGCCTCAGCTCTATACAGACCTAAAGAAAGGTGTTGTCTGGAGGTCCCAGAACTAACGAGATACCAGCAAGCGGTGGTAGCAGAATACATAAAACAAATGCATGCAGACATTTCACATAAAAAATGGCTTGAAATAGAAGGAACACATACTAAATCACACATACACTACGCCAATATTTGGCTACTTGACAACCCCCACCTACACCAAATCAAATTACACCTCCCCAGAGACCTAATTAAAATATGGCACAAAGAACATCTCAGGAAGTTATTAAAATCTACGGTAACCCCAGATGCAACAATCAACTCTCTATCTTACTTAATTCCAGGCCTCTATAACACAACCTATAGACTTAAAGAGCTAAACACTGTCAATCAACTCTTTACCAAATCCACCCTCCATTCTTTCCAAGAATTTCAAAATCTATATGACCTACACAAATCTGAATTCCACAAATATTTACAAATTCAACACTGCTTAAGCTCCCAAAATCCCACAACACCGTGGGCTGAACCCACCTTATTTGAAAATCTATGTATTAACTCTCCACAAGGTAAAAAAGGGATATCAATTTGTCACAAATTGTTAACACAACAAGACACAACCAACAAATTCTCCCAAATATTAAAATTGGAATCTGACCTAGGGAAATCGTTTACTATAAACCAATGGAACAAGGCTTTTAACCTATTGAAAAGACATACCAAATGTGCCAGTCATACTGAAAATCACTTTAAGTTATACTCAAGATGGTACCTAACCCCATAGAGACTATCTATAATATACCCAAGAATCACATCACACTGTTGGAGTAACTGCAAAAATATAGCCACCCTAAAACACCTTTTTTTGGGAGTGTACAAAATCTTTGGACCCAAGTACTATCACTATTCAAACAGATCACCTCAATAACAATGACACCCACACCAGAACTAGTAATCCTAGGTATATATGATGACTTAGAATTCCCTGTATTTGATATGATTGTGCAACATCTATTTATAACTACCCAATCCCTCATAGCTTGAAACTGAAACAACTCCCAATATATCCCAGGTGGTGCAGGATGTATCCAAAAATGGAACATATGAGCAACAGTCCACATTAAGCCATAAAACAAAACTGCTAGCCCAATGTAAGTGGTTAATTTGGTAACAATATGTGGCTCAAAGATCTCCAGAAACACACTTGCTGCAGTGCTAATTCTTATTAGTTCAGTTTTATGGCACATGGCTGCTTTAAACCTAATGCATACTTCATTATGGATTTTAATGGACTACTAGTTGCACTGCACCATGTGGATTTCATATGTCTTATTTAAAGTGTATAATCTTTTAACCTCAGTTAAGGTTACCATTGCAGTCATTTAAAAAGGTTTAAATCACCTCTGGTATATTGCTGCACATATTTTAACATTATGGGTGAAAGCCTTAGTTGTACTTTCCACCATATGAAAATTGCATGATGCAGAACTTAAATCCCTTCAGCGCAATAGTATATCAGCATAATTAGCATAATTAGTCTCCAAAAAGAGGAGATAAAAATACTTCACATGAGCTGCAATTTTAATAAAGCTATCTATTATGTTTTTGCCCAAAGTCTTTTTGAATGTTTCCCATATGCTGTAGAACTATGCTAATCCTCCCAAAGTGCCTTGAGTTAGCACAGAGGATCACAAATTTCTGCTCATACAACTCTTACCGGGTTCATGAAAAAAGATTATTTATTTGTGTATTTATAACAGAGAAATATTGCTCAGACCAGCTGTATTATGCCTTACATATGGCCTACTGTTGCATTTGGGTGTGTCAGTATCACTTTAATTCTATATTCTACAGTTTACAACCACTAGTATCAGACTTCCTTTAAGAATACTTACATTTTGGACATGGTAGAATCCCAGTGGTGGTCCACGGCCTGTGTTTTTTAATGGTTCAGTGGAAAATGCCTCGTCATGGCGATGAATAAAACTAGAAGAAAAGAATTTAAAGGTAAGAAAAGTAGAGCAACATATTTCATTATTAGTCTTTTAACTAGCAAGTACCTTCCAAAGTTTAATATATATAGTCTATGTAGATGGAATATTTCTATCATGAAATCTGCTTTCTCATATCCTTTGAGTTATACATTGTTGTACATATGGATATAATCTGGAAGTAGAGCATTTTGCCAATGACTACTATTTAAAAGCAATCTACAGAGACAAGCATATAAGGTACACAAAAACTAACTTGAACTGGCAGAATATGTCCGCATATTCAGGAGGGATGCTTGATGCCTGCAGGACAGTCACTCTGAATGTGAAGATGGTTCCCAGTTTTAATGGGTGTCCACCATCATCTGGTATATCAAGTGGTGCCTTTGTGGGACTGTCAAATAAGAAGGCTTGCGGAGAAGCTAATGAAAAAAAATCACAAGTAACAATTACATCAGAACCATGACTGTTTCTCTAAATCCAATATTTTCTACTTGAATACCCATTATTGCTTTACATATATATATATATATATATATATATATAGTAATGGTTTAGTATGCAATTGGGTTTATTATAATGACCTATTATTGGAATATATCCCTCAGATAACTGGTAGCTCCTGAATTTGCCTAAGCCTAATTAACAGGGCAGCAGGGAAGTCTAATGGTCAATCAGAGGATGAGGAAGTGTATGGTTTGACCTGCATTGCTGCGATTCTGTCTCAGTGCAGAGAATAATAAAATGGAAATGCTATTTTGGACAGGAAAATACATTACAATAAGATACAAAGCAACCCTAAGGCTAGGTTCACACTAGCGTATGATGTGTAGTGCATCATATGCTAGTGTGAAGAAAAAAAAGCAAAAAAAAAATGCTCCGGCGTATTTTTCTGTTGTACTTACCAGCGACAGTGTGAATGCTCCCTTGGCGTTCACAGCTCTTCCTATCTCGCCGCATTTTGTGTGCGGCGTCTCATACGCCGGCCATAATGTGACACCCAATGTTCCGGAAGCGGCATATGCGCATCATACACTAGTGTGTCCAGAACTAGGTAAGTATCATAGACTTTCATTGAGCCGTATTTTTTTTTCACACTAGTGTTATGATGTGCTGTGCATCAAACGCTAGTATGAACCTAGCCTAAAGGATTGGCAGAGTCAAGTGTTTGGCTAAAATCTGTACTATAAATAGACTGTATTCATTTTATGTTTCTTGTGGCCTCAATGTTTTAATAATTTAGGACTGTGAACCACTAACAGTTTATGTTTTGTGCTTGGACCAATTTCTACATTAAAATAAAGTCTGTTTTCACTGAAAGCAAGTGATAAAATCTGAAATCACTCCTGGAAGCTCTGTTATCTAAACTAACCCCCTGTTCAATGCATCTCTCTTAATATATATCCTTTTTTTTAAATAAAAGTAAGTATACAACTTTTCCTAAAGGAAAGTTATATTTACCTTAACCAATTTTTGACTTTTATAAATATCCCCTATTAATGTCTGCTGCCACTCTCATAAGTTTTCCTTAGGGTCTATTTCATTTACCAGCACAGGTGTTGTTGTTGACTTCATCAGCAGAGGGACAACTATCGGGGTTCTGCCCCTGTCCACCCTCAACAATGCGCAGTTCTTCCTGGGAAGTGCCTGAGCGTGTCATTCCCGTACATGTTTCAGCCTGAAACTGCACCATAATTGGATAACAGAAAAAAAAAATTTGGAGACAAGTCAAACAAAAAAGGAAGAAAGAAAATTAGAGACATGGCTTGGAAGTAGAAGTACATGAGAGAGAGGATATTCATTAACAACATGTAGCTGGAAAGGGATGTTTTGCTTGATGGCGTGCATTCATATAGTTTTCTTACCTTCTGAAAATGTTGGTCATCAAAAGAGATTTTTGCTGTCCCAGACTGCCGAACTCCAGATCCATAATCAGGTGCTTCTTCATCGGCTAAAAAGATACACATTGCCATTTCAAATTTCCATAACTTAAAATTATTTTTTAAGAAGGACTTGAGGGAAATGTAGAAACTTTTACAAAAACAGGTTTATCTCTCTAGCAGCATCAAAATGTACTGTACAAATGTATGATTACCCAAAGAAAAGAGATGTATGTTCTGTAGTATTGTGTTACAGTTTTTCGTCTCTACTCTACACCTCGTTTTCAAGTGGATCCTGTAAAAAGTACTAAAAGCTTGTCAGGCAGGTCATTAATTAGTTCTGTTTTAGCAGGACCCAAAAATTCAGTGAGTGTGGTGAAATCGTATCTGTAAATATGTCTGTCTGCATTTGCAGTTTTATGAAAGTACTAGGGGGGGAATTCACCATAGTGCGAAGTGGGGTCCGGAACCTTCGTCTCACTTCGCAAAGACTGTTATGCGCTGTTATGTCTCGCCAAGACTGGAATCCCTTTAAAGCATTCACTGATGTCTGCGTGTAGGACATCAGCGAGCGCATAACAGTCTTTGCGAAGTGAGGCGAAGGATCCGGACCTCACTTCGCACTATGGTGAATTCCCCCCTAGGTTTCATTAGCATTTAATTAAATATTTAAAACTAATTTTAATATACTAATATAATAACAATGGCCAAAAAAGAATATACTGTATATTCTGTGTAAAAATATTGCAGCTGTAGCAAAATGAGATGTATAATCAGCAAACAGCAGAACTTGTTTCCCAACACAGCAATAAACACTATGGTGCAAGAGCAGACAGATTAGAGGATTTAAATCACAAATAATAATCACAAGTGTCACCTGATATGGCCTGGACAGCAACACGAAGAAATCCTTTGACCTCCCCCTTCTCACTGACGATGGCAACTCGATGGACCAAGGGAACAGAGTAAAGCAAGTTGCTCAGGTACACAAAGGCCCTGTAGAGTGGGAAAGGTGTTAGCAGAGGAGAGAAAGGAACAGAAAAGAGGAAAGGTAAAAAATAGAGAAATAAAATGTTGGAAAAATATAAACGAATGAAAATAACGTTATGAAAAAGAAAGCAGATGGAATGGGAATGGAAGTACATATGGAAAGTGTTTAAAGCAAAATGAAATAAAAAAAAAGAAAGGAAATGATGTAGTGGAATGCAATGGTTTCAAATGAAGTAAAAAAAGGAAATATATGGATATATGGATGACATTTTCAAGGTGGAATGATGCGAGAAGAGCATAAGATTTTTCAATATGAAATGAAGAGGAAAGAAGGGGAATAGAAGAGAAATGAGAGTAAGGTGAGGTATTAGAAAGATATTGTGGTGTAGTAAGTAAAAAGTATGATGATGAAGAAACAAGAAATTGGATGGCATAGGGAAAAATACAAAAAGGAGAAGGGGGAAACAAGAAAGAAAAGGTCAAGACACAAATAGCAATTTATCTGAATAGAGGGGCACAGCTCACACAACAACAAGAGCTTCTAAGCCAAAGAAAACACTGAGGGGTGGGGGAGGCAGCCAAAGGCAGCTTAGGAGTGGTCACGGGCAGCCAGTTTAAAGGAGCTAGGTAAAATGGGATGGCAGACAAACTGGTGGAAGGACAATGATAGACAGATGGAAGGATTGTGAAGGGGTGGGTGGATTGGAGGCAGTGGGGAGGGGCCAAAAAGACCCCAGTGTTCTGTGTGGGTTAAGGGCCAGCAGCAGAGCAAAAAAGGTGTATGGGTGTGCCGGCCAAAACCTGAAAGGAACCAAATAAAAATAGAACATGGCATAAAGAAACGGAGAGATATGAGAAGTAGCCAGCTCTTTCATTCTAAAATGTGGTGGGGAACCCCCATAAATACCACCAAACAATACAAGTATGGTATAGTTTTAGTTGACCTCTGCTGATTCCTTCACATGTTTTATGTAAAGACTACACAAATTTAGAAACTCTAATCACATGACTAAACCACAGCACAGACTGAACGCTCGCTAGAAAGCCTCAGATACTGGCATCACTAATAACTGGAACACACTTAGTTCTACAATCCCAGATATCCTCACATTCTGTTGGCTAAAGAACTAACCAAAATAGTAGAGTCACAGGAAAGGCAGCATCCTAGGGAGAGATGATAAATAAAGTGACTTTCTCTTAACTTAGAAAAATTAAATCAGCTGTTAATCATTTTGTTAGGACATTACACTATAAACTAAATGTAATCAAAAATAAAAGAATAACACATTACTGTTATCAGTTTGTGGCTGAAAAGCCTGTATGAAGATTTGTAAGGTAGGGCACTGCTGGGCAATTTCATCTATGCAGTAGGGCTACTAGCTATAGCTTATATTTAAAAGATTCCAAAGGACTTGCTTTACCAGCTACACTTAGGCACATTTTAGTTCATCACTCTTCAGTACTGTTATGCAGGCTTAGTGTTACTATTAGCACCTAACTAGACTAAGGGGGTAATTCACGATAGTGCGAAGTGAGGTGCGGAGTCTTCACTTCACACTGACTGATATGCGCTCGCTGATGTCCTGCACGCAGACATCAGCGAGCACTTTAAAGCGATTCCAGTCTCGGTGAGGCAACTCTTTGGGTCTCGCCGAGACTGGAATCCCTTTAAAGCGCTCACTGATGTCCGCATGCAGGACATCAGCGAGCGCATATCAGTCAGTGTGAAGTGAGGCGAGGACTACACACCTTACTTTGCACTATCATGAATTACCCTCTAAGTGTGCAACATGTCCCCACCTATATAATGGCACCTATGTAATGAGAAAAATGAGAACAAAGGTGTTGTGACTTTAATTCATATTTCCAACCAAGAGATCTTTGTGTTTAGAATAATATGGGGTATTTATCTAGAAAAAAATTGAAAATGTTTTAGGTAAAGTGATCACTTTATATTTTTAGCAGAGAATGATCTTTTGTTTGTTTGCTTGTTCATCCACCAATCCATCCATCCATCTGTTTATCAGTCTATCTAAACAGCTTGCACATCCAGTGTCTATTATATGTTTATTATATGATCTCTATATCATAAACTAAAATCCTATTTTCCATCCCCCTTTTCTAATATTTTCCAAAACTACAGAAATCTCTATGTATACTTTTTAACAATACAGCCCCAACTTGTAAATATACCTCATCTGTGGCCTTTAATGCAAAGATGAATGCTGGATATTGCCTGCAATAATTATAAAAAATACCAGCACCAGCAAGTTCAATATACTGTATATATATAAAATGAGTATTGCAATACTTGGTGATACCTTTTTTATTGGACTAACAATCAGTTTAAATAGACGAGCTTTCAAGAGGTCCGTCCTCCCCTTCTCAAGTCTCAAGCAATACTGAATTTAGAAATTAAAAGTGAGTTACAAAGCCATAAAACCAGGTAAAAAGACATTATACTAAAATAAACAAACTATTGGAGCATAAAGAAATCAGGTTTCATAAATAATGCTAGAATTAGGTTAGAGCTGACAAGTAGTGGAGGGGTGATAAGGAAGTGTGTGTGGGAGGGGGGGCGGGTGGAATTATGTGATTCCGA